>APFE031558654.1:126312-150845 GCA_000404065.3 Pinus taeda
CCCTGTCAACCCAAGAAATCCTCGTAGATGCTTTATGGATGTGGGGATTTTCCATTCCTTAATGGCTTTAATTTTTCTAGGGTCTACCTTAGCTCCTTCATGAGATACAATATGACCCAGATATTCCACCTCTTGTACTCCAACGAAACATTTGGATCTTTTTGCATATAATTGTTTCTCCTCCAATAGTTGTAGCACCCTGTCAACATGTTCAACATGATCCTTCCAAGACTTTATGTAGATTAGTATATCATCAAAAAATACTAACACAAATTTTCTAAGGAATGGTTTGAAAATTGAATTCATCAACCCTTGAAATGTTGAAGGTGCATTGGTAAGGCCAAAAGGCATGACCAAACATTCATAATGACCCTCATGAGTTCTAAATGTTGTTTTCGAAATGTCTTCAGTCTTCATTCTGATTTGATGATATCTTGAACGAAGATCCAACTTGGTGAAGTAAATTGATCCATGCAATTCATCCAGTAATTTATCAATGACAGGAATGGGAAACTTATCTTTAATAGTGAGCTTGTTGAGCTCCCTATAATCCGGACACATGCGCCATGATCCATCCTTCTTGTGCACCAATACTACTGGAGCAGAGAAAGAAGAGAAAGAACTTTGACTAGGTTGAATTATACCAGCCTCTAGCATTCTGCAACCATACGTTCAATTTCACTCTTTTGGACATAGGGATATCTGTACGGCCTGATGTTTGGAGGAACACTTCCTGGAATTAGATGAATAGCATGATCATGATCACGCAGAGGTGGGAGACCTTTGGGAGTCTCAAATACCTTGGAATGATTGTCCAGGACTTTTTGGAGATCTGGAGAAATAGATGATTCCGATGTGGACACATCTAGCGAACATAATTGTGCAATTACACCTCATTGTTCCCTTTTTAGAAGCTTTGCCATACCATTAGAGCTGATTACCTTTCTGGTTTCCCTGCAATACCCCTTAATTCAACTTCCTTTCCTTCCGTAGAAAATCTCATGAAAAGTTCTTGAAAATTAAAAGCTATTGTACCCAGGGATTGTAGCCATTAGACTCCTAGTACAACATCAGCACCTCCCATTGGAATGGAAAGCATGGGCTAGTCAATACATATTCTCCCAGGATAGCTTGATATTATGGCACTTTCCAGAGCAATTTATTGTTCCTCCATTTGCAATCATCACTTGACACTCTGGTGCTGGATATAGGAAGCAATTCAATGCTTTTGCTACCCTACAATGAATAAAATTGTGGGTATTTCCTGAATCAATCAACACTATTACCTTTTTCTTCTTGATTTGTCCTTCAATCTTGATCGTTTGAGGAGTGGTAATTCCTGCAATTGCATTAAAATATATGATTGGATTCATTTCTTCTTTATCTAGGATTTTTTCCTGGAGTATATCCTCTTCTTTTGACCTTTCTTGCTCCTTTATTCTTCCTCTTCACAATCTATGTAGAATAATTTCTTCTCAGCACACTTATGACCTTTAGTGTATTACTATCACAACTGTAACAAAGCCCTTTTGCTCTTTTTTCTTCCAATTGTTGTGGTGTCAACCTTATAAGTTGTGGAAGACTAGGGACAACACTTCCATCTTTATAGTTGTGAGTGGTATGCTTCCTGGTTACCATAATTTTGCTTTCCATTTTTCTTGCTAACCTGAATGCCTTCTCTAATGAATCAGGTCCCAAAGGCGAACATCATGTTGGATATTATCCTTTAAAGACCCTATGAACACATCAATCCTATGCTCCTCTGGAATATCTTTTACCCTTATGTTCAATTTTTGGAACTCCTCAATGTGCTCCATTGAACCCTTTTGTTTGAGACTTATCAATTGGCTAAAAAAAGTGTTGCTTTTTGTATCCTCATAATGTGCTGTCAATTCTTTCGTAAAAATTGCCCAAGTGATAATTGTTTTACGAGAGCAAAGCCATTGATACCATACAAACTGATTTGGTTCCAAATATAAAGTTGCAATACGTACCTTTTGTGTGTTTTGCACATTATTGAGATAAAAAAATTGCTCCATACGTAATATCCATGTTGCGGTATCCTTGCCATCAGACTTCCTCATATCGATTTTTGGAATATGGTGGGTCTTTGGTCCAACATTAGAGTCTATGGAATCATGATTAACATTTTTTTTGTTCTCATCATGAGTTTCCTTTACTACCCCTTCACCATTAGTGACCATTTCTTGTAGCAACTTATTCATATTTGTCTTCAATTCTTCCATCTTATCATCCATGCCATCCATTTTAGCGTCCATTCTATTCATCTTAGCTTCCATGCCATCCATCTTAGCTTCTAGACATTTCTTTAGACAATCCATCTTAGCTTCTACACCTTTCTTTAAACCATCCATCTTAGCTTCTACATCTTTCATCTTAGATTCTGTTACTTTTTGTGCAAGTGACACTTGTCGCACTTGGTCTCGTAATTTTGATATATCATGTTGCATTTCTTCCTCTTCTTGATGAGTCATGCTAGAGCTTTTAGGTTGCTTACTAGGTGTTTGAATTTTCTTTCCTGGGGGCATCAATTACTGATAACAATGTTTTACTATGCCCTTTGAATTCCTTCAAATTAATTTTTCAAACCAAGCTTAAGCAAAAATTAAAAAAAAAACTATACATATTTTTTCACTTTGTAGGAGCATGATATTGAATCTGATGTATCTCTGTAATTTTGGATCATCCAATTCTAAAATTGTGACTTGTAGTAGCCTCTACTTCCTCTTTCCATTCCACCAATCTGATCCAAATTGGATTCTTCAAGAAAGAGTTATGCACAATCTCCCAAGACGACCTGATTATAGATCTTTCGAGAAGAGCGAACTTGTATGAAGTGCCATGTGTCACTGTTTCAACCTATGGCACTGAAAAATATATAAAAGAAACTACAGTCCGTCCTATTTCTATATCTTCTTACAAAATTTCAATCCGATGCTCAGAGAGAAAGTTATGATGATTTTCCCTAGGTCACCTGTTTGGAATGTAATTCAGGAGTCTGCAAAAAGACCAACTTCTTCAGATCATATCTCCACAAATATAACACAAAAAGCTCTGAAATTTAGACCCTAAGTTCAGTACGATTTCCTCTCAAATGGTTTTTTTTTTCACTTCTGAAATGTCGCAGAAAAAAAGTTATAGCAAAAATTCCACGATGACCTATTTGGAGCAGCGAAACCCTAGAATCCAAAGCTCTGATACCAAATGTTATGAAACTAGCTCACAAAAAGATAGAAAGAGAGATCAATGCCTTAGAATTCAGCCTCTTTCGAGGGGGTACCTCCTTTACATTACACAAATGACAATTCTTGGATGATTCAAATGAACAAAACCTCCTTTCTATTATAGGAGTCTATGGATCACAATATAACCCAACCGACCTAACAATAATAAATAAAAGCACAAAAATAACAATAGAGGATTCTATGGGGCACAATAATAAAAATATGGGGACAATAGGGGCTCAACAATATTAATAAGGGATACAACTATAATAGTAATGGGGTAATCACTAGTATTATAGGGAACTAACAATAGAGGTCCTCTGGGATCAAAGAATGGGGAGTACAGGGACAGTGACAAAATGTTGTGTAATAGATGCCCCGTAAAGCATGAAGGCCAAGCCGGAGTGACGAATGAAATGCTTTATGAATCAGTGCGGGGAATCGGTTTGTCATCGGAAAATCCACAAGCAAGTACAAATACGTATACATAAAATGAGATCTTTGTCAAATCATACATGAATCGTGGCATGGATGCAACCATCCAGAGAATGATAATGTAAATGGATCCAGGTATGGGCGCAACCATCCATCAAAGAAGATCATAACGAAATCAAGGTATGGTCATAGCCATCCAAAAATGAGAAGGATCACATATGATAATTCATGGTCTGATCATAGCCAACCATCTGAAAGAGACATGCATATCATCATAAACCATGTCACACCACTTCAGAACCTAGACTTGAGTGATCTGAGTCCATGGTCTTTCCCTCCAACACGACCCGATCAAAGTATAGATTTTAGCATGCAAATAGATATGTAGACGTCGAACATGCTAGAAAGTCACTTGATTACCAATCAATGATGTAAACTGTCAACAAGCGCGATAAAAACTACCAATAATGACAATGGCCCTCAAGGTACTATCAGCACAATTCACGGAATGTGAATACGGGAACTAAATTCGAACACCCGTGAAGTCACTCGATCGAAAGCCAATGACGTGAACTTGTTGTCGAGTGCAAAGAACTTGCCATTAAGGCATGAAATCTCTAAGGTATTGGAAGGGAGTCTCTCGATCAACTTCCCGGATAATGAGTTGATGTCGACGGAAAGTGACCATGTCGAAGGAGGGCCACAATGAATCCCACATCATTGATGTGAGACGAGACGATGCAAATGATTTTGGATGATACAGAGAAATAAAGGTAAGTGTAACTAGAGAAGGACAACTCTTGAACATATCAACGACACAACTGGAAGTTTGGCAGCTTTTGGATCCATGGGATCGATGGTCATAATGACGTGGCAGAGATAAAGTGGAAGGCAAAAATGATTGGCCCAAACCCAGGAAGGTCAATGATACAAAGGAGGATGTCCCAACCCGACACAAAGAAAAAAGTGTCATGTTCAAGAGTAAGTTGCCGACATGACTCGATAGATTTCCAATTCCCCCCCCTCCCCCACCATTTATGGCGAGTACCCCAATTATTTTTTAATCGCAAGCTTGAAGGGGATAACATATGCTTGCACTAAAATTTCATCCTTTAGACAAATCTGACCTAGTAAGTTTAACGAGCCCTAGGAAGGAGAAGCTCGTGTTCGTCATGATGACAAATCCGATATCGTTTAATAGTTTAACGAGTTCAAAAAAGGTGTAACTCGGTATCTTTTTCACATTTAGAGAGTTTGAAAAAGACACGTAAAAGAAAACTCCACAGGGTCCCTTTTCATACATTTGTGTCTCTCAAGCCTGAAAAGGTAGAAAACAATACTTGAGAGAACCGCTTGACCATTTCAGTGAAGGAGTACCTTTTTCGTAAATAGTGCCTCCTAGCCCGAAAAAAGGGTAAACTTCTACTGGGCTCACGACGTTTCACATTCGTTAACGAGTCCGAAATGACAAGTGCTCGGTCATCTTTTCGCTTTTAAAGGGTTGGAAAAGAGTTGAAAGTAGACCCCTCATTTTTATTCTCTTTAATGAGTCAAAAAGGGAAAAAAATACTCGAAAATCTTTTCATATGAGTTTAAAGAGTCGAGAAAAGAGCTGAAATGCGACTCATCGCCATTGCCAAACATCCATCACCTATTGCTACATAGGTAAGGCAAAGTGTATTATTGAGTCCTTTAAGTAAAATAGGTCAAAAATATTTACAAAACCTGATATTTTCATGACAAAATGAATAAAAAGGGGAAAATTAAATATATTTTACCATTTACCATTTTACCTTTGCAGTGAAGACTTTTTACCCACTTTTGCCCTAGTTTTTCTAGAGCAGACTATGGGAGATCTGGGAGGTCAGTCAACGAGCCGTTAGTTCCAGGTAACAACGGAAGCCCTGAGCTCCATTTTCATGCTATTCATTTATGTTTTTAGCCATTTTTTAGGATTTTTAGGGAGGTTTTTGAGATTTTTTTCGACCTAGGTCGGCGCGATTTACGGGCACGGGATTGCATCAACCAAGGGTGATTTGCATAACCATTTGCGCCGACTGGTGCGACTGTTTCTAAAA
This sequence comes from Pinus taeda, assembly GCA_000404065.3. Taxonomy (NCBI): domain Eukaryota; kingdom Viridiplantae; phylum Streptophyta; class Pinopsida; order Pinales; family Pinaceae; genus Pinus; species Pinus taeda. Next base: position 132,071 of record APFE031558654.1, read on the forward strand.
TAGGTGCGTCGATGCTGTGGAAATGGGAAAACCATTTTTTCTCAAGAACTGACAGTTAAAACTTGAATTTTATGTGCAAAAATTGATGATTGACTCAAATAAATAGCTTTTGCAGGAGAGAAATTGCCAAAAATGGTGGATTGGAAAGAAAGAGAACACGAAGACGTTGACACCCAGGCATTGAATGATCCGAATGTCTTAGAGGCCTTGAGGGCTTGTGGGCTCCTCAAAATTTTCCTTACACCAGGGATGTGGGCCCAACCCGAGTTGCTTCAATACTTGATAAGTCTTTGGGACATCAGTCATGAGATTTTTGTCATTGGAGACAAGGAGTTGGAGTTGAAAAATTTGGATATCTACTTCATCACTGGACTATCTCGTTGAGGTGAGCCAGTGAACTTGTATGGGTCATGTTCGATCGGGACGGGCATATCTTCCCTGCTTGTCGAACACTGTCCTGAGGCCCTAAAATCCAAGAGCAGGAAGATAGAGATTTCCAGTGTGCGAGATCTGACACTGAGGGTGCTTCTGTTGACTATCAATAGAATGGTGGGGTCCCTAGTGGAACATGAGACTAACAAGTCGAAGTTCCTTTATGCTATTGCCTGCACAACTCCTACGATCTTCAATTGGGAAGAGGCCATGAAGATGAACATCAAGCGCCAGTTGTCCAAGGCCAAGGTGGGGAATCTGAAGCAATTTGTCTTCAGATCAGTACTTATGACCTTCTTCCTGGAATGAATGTCACTGTTAGAGTATCACTTGACTGAGGTCGATTCTCCTATACCACGCGATCCGTAGATGGCCTGCTGGAGTCGTCTGATGCCCAGGATCACTAGGGGTCAGCATATGTCATACCGACCTACATTCTTCTCATGGCTACAACGATAGAAGATCGTCATGGAGGACTGGCTGTACAATGACACTGATTTCTGTGGAGACCTAGATACACCCTTACCAGATGGAGAGGACTTTGATGGCGAAGGTAAAAAATCAAAACGTTTTGACTTTGATGTTTTTTTTTTAAATTGTTTTTGGTATATGCATGCTTATAACATTTCTCTTGTTTATGTAGATGTTGGACTAGAGTGGCCAGCCGGGATGTCCCTGATAGCCAGGTGCGTCCCCCGTCCTATTGATGTTGTCTCCCCTTATCAGGAAGGGAGTGATAACGAGGAGGAGATTGTGGGGAACCTCGAGTGGTTGACTCATGGTATCCCAGAGTATACTTGGATAGGAGACATGCCCCGATAGTACCAGAGGCACATAGTGGGAGTCTAAGATCAGATCTGTTGATTGCTCAGTCAGGTTGCATGAGCTGTGTTGTGCTACCATGACCACCATGCCAAGTAGTTCCTAGGTCTAGCACTTACATATTTTTTGAGGCCTATGTGCCATGGATGTATGAGGCCTGCGAGCTACTGATGTTATTATAGACACACATATTATTTTTTGGGGTATTGATGTATCAAACATTCTCTCTCTCTCTCTCTCACACACACACACATATATATATATTTGTTGTATTTTCCTTTCTATTATGGTACAAATGGTTTTTCTTATCTTTTACATGTTTCGTAAATGTCTATCCAACACATAATTAACTAATTCATATGTCAATGTATTCATGCGTCTAGGAATAAGATGATATGTAATATAATCATTTCTTTCCAATATCCAGATACAGAGATACATTCTTAATATTTGAGGGTTCTTGAAAGAATATTGCCCGTTGAGTTGAAGGACGACAAGCTGTGAATCGAAGTTGACAACCAATTCCCTGATGCCCAAAGTGATGGCTTCTAACAACAGTTCGATGACCACACTGTATTATGCAATGTTGTTGGTTGTAAGACCTAGGAAGATACCTTGAAGGTTAATCAACTCACTGTTAGGGTCATAGATAGCCCATGCCGCGGAGGATAAGTTACGGGTACTATGACAAGCACCATCAACGAAACCAACGTGAGGAGTTGTAGACATTTGCAAAGCAAGAAAAGAATAGTAAATAGGAAAGTTGTTTGAAGACTATCACACAAAACCGCGCTATACAAAAATGAATCACACACTAATGTACATAAGTATCCATGCGAGATGACCTAAGAATAGTACTTTTTGAGGTAAAGCTCGTTTTGGGGTTTATCGAGAGGATTTCCTTCATAATCGATAAACTTATAGGCTCCTTTCTTTAAAACACATTTTACAATATAGGGTCCATGTCACATAGGCTCGTACTTTCCTGCCCTCAGCGTATTGTTAGCTTGGTCGTATAGTAGGACCAAATCACCCTCAGAAAAAGCGCGAGGGGAGACCGACTGATTGAAATGGGATTTGACCCGTTTCTTTTGTGCTTTGATGACCAAGGTAGCGAGATGGCGAGTCTCATCCAGTGGTTCTAAATATAAGAGGTGTTCCTCTTGAGGTGATGTTTCGGGAGTCGGTCAATGCTAGCTTGAGTGAAGGAATCTCACATTCGATCAACAATGTTTCTTCCAGACCATAGACCAGCTGGAAAGGTGTGAAACCAGTTGTGTCTTTGGTCGAAGTTCGGTAGGCCCACAATGCTGAAAAAAGCATGAGATGCCAATTTGACTTGTGCATCCCAATAGTACACTGAAGCATGGTGACCAAAACCTTGTTCACGGCTTCAACTTGGCCGTTGGCCCGAGGGTAATATCGGGTTGAGCCATCGTGGCACAAGCCCAATGTATATGTTAGTTCTGCCATCATGTAATCTCTAAAATGGGAGCCATGGTATGTGACAATGGCTTGGGGTACACTGAACCTAGAAATAACATGGTTAAAAAGGAATTGAGCCACCATATTACCATCTGCAGAATATGTAGGCATCACTTCTGCCCATTTGGTGAAATAATCCACAACAACGATAATATAGCCATGCTCCTCAGCCGAACGAGGGTTACATGTCATATAATTGATGCCCCATTTGGCAAAGGGACTAATGGTAATGATAGGGTGTAGGTGAGCGGGTGGGGAGCACATCTTGCGTTTGTAAATTTGGCATTCGTGACACTTGCGGACAAAAAGAATGAAGTATTTGAAGATAGACGAAAAAAATAACTAGCGCGAAGGATTTTCTGAGCTGTACCGTAACCAGACATATTACCACCACATGCCCTGGAGTGGTAATCATTGAGAGCTCTTTCAGCTTCCTCGATTGTGAGGCATCGACGAAGAACATAATCGACACCAACACGGTATAAAGTATCGCCAATAATACTATAGGGTTGGGAATGATGTCGGATCCTTCAATGATTATCCTTGGTCAACACAGACCAGAACATGGAGGTTTTGAGATACACGATGATATCACCATAGCATGGATCAAGGGTGCTAATCAAGAAAAAGGTCTCATCTAGAAGTTGTTCCTTTACAGCAGCAAGGAGAGCTTTGGAGGGAAGGGAAAAAATCAATTCAACGAAAAAAAGTGACTTCTTAGATTTGGCCGTAGTGAAGACCAAATCAAATTCTTGTAGGATAACAATCCATTTGGAATACTTGCCCCCCAGCAACTGACAAGTCAGGATATAGGTCATAGGGTTGCATTCAGAAATCATTGTAGTTGTACGTAAAAGGATATAGTTTCGAAAGAGTTGAATAGCCTCAACGGTAGCCAAAGCCAAATTCTCGACATGTGCATAACGCGTTTCAGTGTCGAGGAGATTCTGACTAAGGTAGTAGATCGCATGTTCGTTGCCTTCGTCGTTGTCTTGGACCAACACCATAGCAATGGTGCTAGGGGCTGCAACTAGGTAAAGAAAATAATCTCAATAATAGTCCTGTGGATGCAACCGAGGAGGACTTATGAGGACAACCTTAAGATCATCAAAATATTTCTGGGCCACCTCATCCCACACAAAGGGCGTTCCTTGTTTGAGCAACCGGGTAAATCTTGTGGTTAGCCCGACGTAGTTGGGTATAAAACGATGGAGAAAGTTGGCCTTTCCTTGTAGGCTCTGGAGTTGGTGCAGTGAAGATGGAGGGGGTAAATTTATAATGGCCTCAACTTTTAGCGGATCCAGGCAAATCCCGTCCTTGGAAACGATGAAGCCAAGGAGTCATCCTGATTCCATGCAAAAAGCACATTTGTGTGTATTTAACCGAACGCTATAGTGTTTGCAACATAGAAAAATCTTCCGAAGATGGTCTTGGGTAAGAAGGTGATCCAAGTAATGCTGGAAAATGTTGCAAATATCATGAAACGCATAGGACATTACCCGTTGAAACGTGGCTCCAACATTTTTTAGGCCGAAAGGGAGCTTCTTATACATGAACGTACCCCTTGGGCAAAAAAAGGTTGTCTTTTCTTGGTTAGCCGACACGATATTAATCTGGTTATAACCAGAAAAACTATCCATAAAGGAAAAGATCTCACTCCTACACATTCATCAATGATTTGATCAATTAAGGGAGTAGGATAGTTATCTTTAGGACAGGCATGATTAAGATCTCGATAATCCATGCAAACATAGATCATACCTTGTTTTTTAGTCACTGAGACAATATTGGACACTCAATCTGTAAGGGGGATGGGATTGATGAACCCAAATTTGAGAAGCTTTTCGACTGCACCTTTAATAGCAGTGGCCTTCCTAGGGTGCACCGGGTGAAGTCGTTGGCGAACGGGCTTTGTGTGTGAATACGTTGGTATTTCATGCACGACAATGCTAGGATCGATGCCATACATTTCTTCATAAGACCATGCAAACACATCACGAAATTCCTGAAATAGATGAGTATATCTCTTCATCTCATCCAGAGAACAAGATACCCCAATATGAACGTGTTCAATGACATCGGGTTTGATAGAAATGTCAATCGGTATCTTTTGGGTAATATTACCCAAATTTCCTTTCGACCATACTTCATGAGTAACAGTCGGTGGCAGAAATGGAGAAGAGGACTCTTCAAAAGCGGTAGACATGATCGTTGTGTGAGGCAGGAACGAGGATCGATGATGAGTATCGATCCATGGTGGTTCCTTGAGAGACATGATTTCCATGATAACTTCATCAGAAAGGAAGGTCTCGGCTAAGGGATCAGATGATTCGAAAGTGCCAAGCTAGGGAGATTGAGAGTACATATCGAGAGAGGTATTTGACATATGAGAATCAGAGGATGCAGAGTTCGAAGTTGAAACAATTTCCACGTAATTGACTTCGACGGGACTAAGCGGCATGACCTCGCCCTAAGCATCAAAAAGATTTGGTGCAAGTATGACCCAGGGATCAGATTTGACCGAGACCATGTTGATAGAGGCAACGTGAGGAGGTGGGAGTGGAAAAATTCCCATTAAGGTAGAATATTTGAAGATACTTGCCCCCACACTCTCATGGGGAGCACTAGAGTGCTTGATGTACGGAACATTCCCATCTGAGGAGGAAGAGGCAAAGAAAGACAGTTGATCGATGATGACAATCTTCCCTTGATGGGGAAAACAGATCACATGAACAAAGAGGAGGCCATGGCATCCATGGCATGATTCCAACTTCAATCGAGTAGAAGATTATAATTGAGATTAACGTCAACAATATCTACTTCGACTTGCACTGTCTTGCCTTCCAGGGTGATGGCAAGGTTAGGTAAGACACCAAAGGGTTGCAAATCGTGCCCATCGAAAGCTTCCAAAGTGTTTGGAGACTGGTTCAGTGCAGGGGAACCAATAGCCTTCCAACATGTAGTTGAGATGATGCAGGTGGAAGCACCTTCATCGATGAAAGTGTGTTGGATGGTCTTCTCGTTAATAATTACTTGAATAAGAAAGGCATTCTAATGAGGGAGATGTGCAACATGGTTCTCTAGATCAAAACAAATCAAATTAGGATCGGTGGGATCGATGCCCCTAATAGCTGACAACAAAGATTTCCAATGCGATGGGCAACTTTGGAGTACCTCGAGAGGTGACATGGCTGACGGAACCTGAGCCAAATCTTCAACAATATTGTAGTGCTGAGCGGCTCGAGCGTTGGGATTATATGAGGATTTCCACAACACACCTTGAGAGGGTGGCCACGTAGCGAAATTAGGGTTAGGTCACTTGATTTGTAGAGGGCCAGAACTCGGGGTAGAAGAAGAAGGTGCAACTTCTTTTTCTTTCCCAGTTGCCGGTTTGATAATCTTTCGATCGGGTAGCCACATTAATGGTGCGCTCATTATGAACACTTGAGATCCATAGGAAGTAGATTGCGGGTTGGTCTACCATTTGAGTCTGCTAAGATGGAAATGGATTTTTAAGGATATCATGGGTCCCTTTAAGTAGGCGACTAACTTCGGATCGTTGTGGACAATCCTTAGTATAGTGATCCTCCTCGCAAATGCGGCAGGGATACTTAGGTTTCCGTTGCGAAGATTCGCTTGCAGACGATTTGGGAGGACCCTGTTTTGGGGCATTGACTTTAGCTTTGCCTTTGCCTTTCTTTTTCCCTTTTGAGGATTTGTCCACTGCTGTAGATTGGATAGTGTGGAACTTTGAGATTTTACCAGGGCTTGGTGGGTTTTGAGATGAACTATTAGGAGCAGCATTCGAGATCGAATTCTATTTGGAAGAAGTTTTAGCAGGGGTCTGGGATACGGAACTAATAACTCCATCAACGAGAGGAAAAACTGGTGACTTTGATGTTGTGGGATTAGATGATGGTCGCGAAGCATTGGGTAACAACTCGTATAAGGTGCCAGACTAAGAGTAGACTAGATCCAAGTATTAGGCATGGACAATGGCTTGCTCTTAAGTGACACATCCACCCATAGCTATATTGCAAGCAATTGGGGCTACGAATGATTTGGTAAACCATTAAGTGAGCAACTGATCAGCTATCTCGAACTTGATCAGGCGACGTCTACGTATCCATTCATGGATATGATCAGAGATGTGCGTCGCAGTGTCTTACTTAAGCGATGTGAGACAATAGGTGCCAATTTCATGATGAACCAACAGCTGAAAATGCTTGAGGAAAGCCATGGCTAATGAATTGAAGTCATGGAAAGTAATTTGAGGTAGCTCGATGTACCGTTTCGCTGCGACACTTGTGAGGGTTCATTGGAAAAGATGAAGACAAATCGAATCGTCCTCATACGAGTTCGACGAGCACCAGAGGTGATATGTCATCACATGGGCTTGAGGACCTTCTTTATCTTTTCCATCGAACTTTGGGCAATCACTTGGTATCTTTGATGGCACCAGAGGCTAGTATGATGAATGGCAGATCAGATCATTTGTAAGGCGTGATACATTTGGAAACTCAAGTGTAGCAAAGAAAGGTAATTGAGTGTTAAAAGTCATGGGAGGTCGATAAGTAGGCCCATAGGGAGGAACCCATCCCTGCTGGTAAGGATTTTGGCCCCATAGTGGGGGATTTTGGCCATATGGCATCTGAGGCTGCCCCCATTTCGGATTACCTTGACCAAAGGGAGGATTTTGACCTTGAATACCTTAGAACTGTCAACGCATAGGTTGTTGATAGGCAAAATATTGGTTAAAAGGCTGTTGAGCCTGTTGACCTTGGACATATGGATATGGGACCTGTTGTCCTAGACCATAGGGCTGTTGAGTTTGTTGTCCCTGAACAAGAGGGTTTTGGACTTGCAGTCCTTAGTCATAAGGTTGATACACTTGTTGCCCTTGGACGTAGGGGTTTTGTACCTGGTGCCCTTGGCCGGCAAGATTATGAACCTGTTGACCTAGGACAAGAGGATTTTGTGCCTACTACTACAGGACTTGACCTTGAACCTGTCCCTGCAAGGGTTGACCTTGTTGATATGTATAAAAGGGTTGCTGCTGCCCTTTTTGGTTTTTCTGTTGCAAGGGTTGACCTCGCAATTGCAAAATTTGTCCCTGGGTTTGTAAAGGTTGGCCCGACGAAGGTATGGGTTGAGAGGTATGTAGAGCATATTGCATCTAGTGATGCAGGGTGTGCTGCAACTATTGGAAGGATTTGCCTTGCTGTTGTTGCAGGAGACTTTGTTGCGGGATAATCTGCCCTTGCTGTTGCGCAAAAAGCCCTTGCTGCAACAAAGGTTGCCCTTGCGGTAATAAGGGCTGCCCTAGTTGTTGTAAAGGCTGTCATTATTGTTGCAAGGGTACTTGAACAGTGCCCAGGAAATTACCGAACTGAATTTGGTTGTAGCCAGGCTAGATGTATTGCCCAAATGGGAGGGTGTAAGGTTGATTAACTGATCCTTGAGAACCATATGGAATGTAAGGATTTTGGTATTGGACCTAAGCCCCATAGGGCTGTTGATAATGAACATTGCTTGATCCAGATGGATCACCAAGATTATGAACCTGTTGGTACTGGACATTGCTTGATCTAGTAGGGTCAACAGGGTTATAAATAATACCAGAAGAGGGCAGGTTTATACCAAGCATGTGAGCTGCTCACATTAGTGGCACTTGACACCATAGATACATTCAGGTTTTGTCCCCCAAGTGGTGGCACAATTTGGCCACTGACTAATGGGATAGAAGAACTGGCAGAGACAATCTTTGAAACCACTGGTTGTGATTGACTGGATGGTGGGTTGCATCGAGACTGAAGTAACAACTGGTTGAGAAGTTGTGTTCGTGATGAACAGAATTGACGCTTGATGCCTAGATAGGATTATGGTAGAGTGATGAGGCACTAGGTGTGCCTCAAAATAAGTGTCCCAAAGACACATAGCTGGGTGGCAAGCTGGCGGGAATAATTTCCGAATAAGGGAAACCCTCGGGAGGAAACTGCAATTGCAATTCTTCCCTTTCAACAGTGTGTGGAGTAGAAACTTCGGACTCATCCGAAGAAGTGACTGGAGCATCACCTTTGGGTTCCATGTTTGAAAAAAAATAACGACGAATGGCAGAATGTGTACCGGGGGATAGTTCCAAAGGAACACCCAGCTAGTCGTACGGATTGTAAGGACATTATAGAGATATCTCAACAACGTCAAATAGAGGGTTCAAAGGATAGATAACCAGTCCAAGATGATTGTCAGTGGTCGGCGAGTTCTCTGGAGTTCGAATAGGGTTATCCAGAGATTCTGGACCAAGATCAGTAGATGACCTTGAATTGAAGGTAGGCGGAGGATGAGATAACAAAGGTTGAACACTCAAAACAATTGCAAGTTTAACATTTTGGTCCTCAAGTGACTCTGATAACTCAGGAAATGACTCCTCAGACAATATTTCATACAGAGGAGAGGAAGAGGAATTGGGTGAACTAGATGGTTCAACCACGATGACCTTGTCTTAGTTGATAGAAAAAATAACTTCAAGGCTTTAAAATGTCCTTTTAAGGGAACTCATGATTTGGTAAAAAAATACTAACATGATGTTTTGGATCGTGGGAAATAAATTATTACGACGCATAAAAGATTGATGTTCTTTCATTTTTTAAGAGTCGAGAAAGAAACAAATATGACTCTATCACTTTCGATTGGAAACGAGCTCGAAAGGACAAGTGCTTGAATGATCTTTTAAGTTTAATGAGTCAAAAATATCAAATGAATACTCTGGATGATCCAGGTAAACAAGATTACCAAGCAACTGTGAATTGTAGAATGCCTCTTGGCGAACCAAGAAGTACGAGCAGGAAATCTCCCCGAATGCTGTGTTCGGTGTATCACATTTGCAAGGCAGACGACTTGGCTTCCTAAGGATAAAAGGATTGTAGCTTAGTGGGGTCTCCCATTATATATTCAATGGTACGGGGAGCACAAATCCATGCTAGTGTTGTCTAATGCCGAAGCTAACGACAACTGCTAGGTTTAAAGACGCCGAAACACTTCTTTAGCCTAGACATTCTAGATATGATCGCTAATGTCAAATGCGCCTTAGGTGAATTGAATTCATTTTACAGTTGAGAGTTAAGTTTCAGTGTTTAGGTCTTCACGATGTTACTCAAAAAACATAAAACACAATTATATGGGACAAGACCCTTCCAATTCGATGAAATGCATACACTAGAGAGGGTAGAAACTACTCAATCAAATGCAAACAATCAAGCAACTGAAAATAAAATCATGTTTCACTACTTCATTTTTTCAAAAAATAACTAATGAAAAATGCATTCCAATTCCTAATTTCCTAACAAGCACTTATCTATTAGTCCTTTCAAAATGAAAAATAAAAAATAAAAAAAAATTCTCTTCCTTTTTCAAATTATGATGCAATTCTAGTTTTTAAGAGATGCAAATCATAATGATGCAACAAGCTAGAATTTCATACTTTCTCATGAAACAACGAAGCAAACTTTTCGCATACAATCTTTCAATTAAAAAGTTTTCGAGACTATGAGCTCTTCAAGTAGATGAAAACATGAAAAGAGAAGCTCATTCATATCAATGAAACACTGACTTTACCAAACACAAGACCAACAATCTAATCTATGCCCAAAAAATACGTTCAAGCTAGTAAACGAAACCTTTTTCAAACTTGTGCAAAAAGAGGTCAAAGTCATAAAAGGACCAAAAAACAAATGCAAGGAGAAAACACACCCACACTCGAACTTGATGAGTCCACAAGTTGTTGAATGGGTGACTAACTAGATGCCCCAGTGCCATTGATCACTCAATGACTCAACCAATCAAATAGCAATATGACAAGCGAATAAGCAAGCAAAAACCAAATGAAAAGTAGATGCCTAATTAGGAAGAAAATAGTAAAAAAGGCTCACGGGGTCAAAAACACAAGAGCAGAACACACTAGCCAAGATTGGGGTCAAGCCCTAATCTTCATTTACAGGCATTGGCTTGACTACCTAACTGACAACAAGTGCCAGAGGCTGGTCGGCGTGACTGTTCCTCTGCAGTTCACGCTGGTCAACACGACTGTCAGCAGATTAAATGCGTTGGCTAAGGCAACTAAGGAAAAAAAAATTCAAAACAGGGACTAGATCTGAATTTTAGACTTAAGCCAGTAAGTAGGAGAAAAGAAACAAAACCAAAGGGAAAACGTGAAACTAGCAAAGTTCTCACGAAATCATGAAATACAAAACAAACAAAAATGGAATCTCCCCAGTGGAGTCGCCAATTTATGGTGAAGTAAAATTATAAGTGCGAACACGAATAAATTCCTCTAGCCCGATAATGGGTCTAGCCACAACAGATACATTCTATGGAATATTTCCTTAGGTTAGAATCAATCAAGAGGGCCTACCTCTTGGTCGCTTATCGTACTTGATGATGTCCTCGCTTGCTTGCTCCAACAATATCTTACTTCCTTCTTCAAGATCCTGAAACAAGTAAACAACAACAACAAACAAACATAATAATAGACAAATTGCAATTCAACCTACTTAACAAGTCAAGAAACATTAAGCCATGAATATGTAATATTACAAAACATGTAGGAAATCAATCGATAGTTGCATATATTAATATTAAAGAGAGATTACAACCATTCATCTTGATGTTGCAGTCTTCCTCTAACAAGACCGGGTTCCCACACACTTCTGCTAGCACTCCATGATGGTTTCAAACAACAATAGTTTAAAATCTCTTCCCTTTAGGCTTTGCTCCAAACCAAACACACTTCTCCCTCACACAACTAGATGGCTACAACTAGTAATAGCTTGCTTGTCCAATCAAAATAGTGTACTCACACTCAGCCAACACTCTTACTAGCTTATGCTTGGGAAGAAGGAAGGTTTATATAGGAAATATGGATGGGAGATGGATCCTCTTCTCATGGGAGAAGGACTTATCCCTTGAGGTAGTTCCATCATTATAGGGGAAAGGAGCCCAAATTGTCATCCTCGACCCCATCCGTCCAAACCATTTACTGGACTTCCATTACAGATCTTCTAGAGCTGGAAGCTTCAGCTCTAGTTTAAAAAACTTTCCATAACAGGATTGATGTGACTAGAACAAAGCTCAGTCTCACCGGTCGCGAGGAATAGTGCTAATCTCTACACATCGGCATGGGGGAGACAAACGTCATTAGCACCGGCCTTGTAAACTGGGAAAAACAAAAGTTTAAGGGGAAATGGTGCAAAAGTGGAATGATTTGCTCATGAAGAGGGAAATAATGGGAGTTTCTCCATGAAGGCAAAGCATGCGGGGTTCACTGTAGAGGTCCTCTAGGATCAAGGAACGAGGAGTACAGGGACAGTGACAAAATTTTGTGTAACAGGGTCTTGCCAATTTCAAACGCAGGTTCATATTGGGGTTCTCTCATATCACTTGGCCTTTAAGTCAAGTTAACAAGGGCGGAGAAAAAGAAAAGTTTTTTTGGTCTAAAACCAAATCGAAGGCATTTTTCTGAGTTGAAGCATCGCTTCTGCTCTGCATGAATGCTCACATTACAATACCTGCAACAACCATTCGATATTGAGACGGAAGCCTCCAACTATTCTATTGGTGCAGTTCTTACTCAAAAGAGGCATCCAATGGCTTACCATAGTGAGACACTTTTAGACACAATCCAAAAGTATCCCACTTATGACAAATAAATGTATTACATTGTGCACCCCTAATGTCAATGGAAGCATAACATTATGGGGAAGGAAATAGTAATCCACACAGACCACCGACCCCTGCAGTTCATACAGACACAAGGGAAGTTGCAGAACAATTGGCATCAGAAATGGTCCATCTACAAGCAACAATTCCATTTGAACATTAGTACAAGAAGGGAAACACCAACAATGTTGCAAACTGCCTCGACCAACCACCAGTCATGGCTCTGATCATTATGCTCGACTCCTGTGGGAACGAAACTTCAAGGTGGTCGCATCTTTACTAGAGTGATCTAGAATTCAACAACGCATACCAGACACTCTTAGAAGGGGAGTTAGTTCCAAATTTTCACCTTCAGGATGCACTGTTATGCCACTTGGGACACTATAGTCGGGTTGCTGGACATTTTGGAGTAGAGAAATCAATGGTGGTACTGCAGAAGTATTTTTATTGGCCAAAACTTTGTCAGGATTTTGGGAAGTACATTAGATCTCACACCAAATGCGTCATTGCCAAACCAACCATCAATAAGCAAGGCCTATATACTCCTCTACCTACTCCTAGTCGACCTTGGGAATCTATCTCCATGGATCGCATGTTGGGCCTTCCTTCTACTAAGCATGACAACGACTGTGTTTTCATGGTCATTGACATATTCTCTAAGGTGGCCATCATGGCGACCTGCAAGAAGAGGATCATAGCATAGGACACTGTTAAGCTCTTATTTGAGTGAATGCAGGTACAGTTTGGTATCCCACAATCCATTGTCTCAGATTGAAACAATAGATTCTTTACTGCATTTTGGTCAAGTCTTTGGCTGATGCTAGATACAAAACTTACTAAGTCCATGAATTTCCATCCCCAAAATGATGGCCAAGAAAAGGTTGTCAACACGATGATCGTACACATTCTACGCATGTACAACTCGAAGCATCCATGCACATGGGATGAAAGTCTCCAACACAACTACAATAGAGCTCTCCACAACTCAACGTTCCACAACCCTTTTCATGCAGGGTTGGAATTTCAACCATTATGTCCTATTGATGTGGCCATACCATTACAACCGCTCCGGAAAATTTGGCTCACGTCGAGTCTGAAGCCGACTACGCTAACAACTTCATTGAGCGCATTCAACACATCCACCAATAGGTCCATGATATATTGGATAGATTCAACGATAAGTACAACAAGCGCCATGATCAGCCTCGAGTGTTGCACAAGTTCCATGTGGGAGATAAAGTTTGGCTACATTTGCAGAAGAAGCGCCTCGCTGGACTCCATCGTAAGCTTTGCCCACTCCGATATGGGCCATACACCATCACCAAGGTTGTCGATGAAAATGCCTTCAATCTCAACATCCCACCATTCCTTGGTCAGCACCCAATGTTCAATGTAGACCCCCTTCGGCCATACTTTCCACCATTGTTGAATACGTCCGACATTACATAACAAATCACACCAACAGAGATCAACCCAGATTGCATGGAACAGGCCACAATTGATCATCTCATGAACACACAGATCAAAAACACTTTCCAACAGAGGATCTAGCTGTATCGAGTTCTCAAAGTAGGCAAACTCCTTCACCAAGGCAAGTGGTTCACTAGGAACCAGGTTAAACATATTTCCTCACCTCATGGAGGCTCTACATGCAACAGGGACCATTGCTTCCTAAGGGGAGAGGAATGATCTAGGCGGATATTGGTGTCCACCTTCCTACTCCACGTAGATCTCCAGCCATCTTCATCTATTTCCTTGTTTATTTCCACATTTACTATTTTTAGCAGTTTTTTTTCTGGTCGTGCACTTCTAGAGTAGTTTTGACCCCTAAACCACGTTTTTATGAGGTATGTTGCAGGTTGATAGCCTTAGGCAGGGGCCTTCCACAAATCCTGTAGTACTCAGAGAGACCTTTCCAACAACGTATTGTAGGCACCAAACAAATATAATATGACCAAGTTATGACCCCGGGAAGTTGTTTGCCCAACTAACCCCAATGGGGCCCACAAGCTCTTGGTGTTACATCTCTTGGGGTTAGGGTTTTCGTTGTTTAGGGTTTTCTCTTGTTGTTCAATAATAAATAGGCCATTGAGGCTGATTGTAACACATTTAAGAGACATGTATCCACCACATTCCTTCTGAAAGATAAGCTACCATTGCCCAAGCTAGTTTATTTTCATTCTCTTTGTAAGCATTTTCAATATTTTGATATTAATGAAATGAAGTGTTACTTCTGTTGCATCTATATGTATATGGTTATATTTATAATTTTTTGCATTCCTGCTTAAGTTCAGATCACGGGGGTGATTGGCTGAAGTGAGATTTGGCTCAACCAATCTATGGTGTGGTGGAATGTGGTAGTCCCATAGCGGGTTGCATTTTGCATTCATTACTAAGAGGTTATTTCCTTGGTATCTTATGTGTAAATGTATTGGTTTATATGTGGTTTCTATTGATGATGTATCCTTCATATTTCTATCTTTATTATGTTGGTTATAAGCATGTATTATGGCAGTGATGATGTATGGCTCTCCTCATATTTGATTTGTAAACGAATAAGTGATGTATCTGTGACCTAATAGATGATAATATAACTAATGATACAAGGGAAAATTCTTCTTATTGATTCTTAGATAAGTATGAGACTCTTACGCTCAATTCTGCATTTAAGACCTGTATATTTCATATTTGTGATATGGTTGACAAAATGCCTGTCATGGCTTGTAGGGGTCCAATATAGACCTTGTTAATGTTTTTGAAAATGCATCATTGTTCTGTTGTGTAAACTCATTTATGAACTTTTCATTGAGTTTTGGGCAGTGATCTGGGCTTTGGGTCTGAAAAAGTGGTACAAATCCTAAAGTCACAAGCACAGGTCGGAGGAGAAAAGTCCCTAGATGCATGCATACCCATGTTGTGGGAGCATATGGAGCCTCCCAGGCACACTCGTGTCCATATCAAGGGAGCGTCCATGGGTTTAATGGTTTAAAATCTCAGTGGGACCTAGGGGTTGGTTACCTGAGTTGCTGGGATGGCTCCTGTGAGTTCTATTACTGATGTGGAAGGTCTGTGTGATGTGTTCCACTAATTCCACTTCCTTAATTGACACTTAGGGAGTCGAATCATATCATATTAATGCCTCGTCGCATATTTACCTCGGTTGGATGGTTACTTGGGTAGATGTAGGATGAGGTTGTTACAGAGTGGCATCAGAGTGGGTTGCACTCTCTTTGTGTCATATCTGATACCACAGAATGGTATCAGAGCATGGTTCAACACTTGGGCTCGATGGGCGGTGTGTTTGTCTTGCATTCATGTCAGTTGCATATGTGTTCTGATACTTGTAGTCCATGTGCTTGTTGCATTTGCATGTCGTTGATCATGGTTGTAGTGATGTCTCCATTTGAAGGTTGATGGTGTTGTTGTGGGATGTGTCGCCATGAATGTATGGTTGTATATGAATTTGTTATGCATGTCGGGGTTTATATGTTGTTATGAATGCATTTTCATGGTGAAGTTTGTTGCGCATAAGGTAATTGTATGCAATTAGGTCATCATGAAGTTGTTGGTATGTTATGATGTTGATGTGTTGACTGAGGTGAAGTGGGAGATGCAAAATATGAAAGTAAAGTTGTAGCATTAGACCTCGAGGCAAGAGCACGTCATCATACAATGTTGTATGTTGGCATGTAGGTATGTAGGTTAAGGATTGTTATATGCATTATGGCTATGTGTATGCCTTCCATTCACATACATGATAGATGTTAGTTGATTAGTGTAGTCATATATACATGTGTCAAATAGTCATGAATGATAGTAACTTGTGGTTGTATGCATTGTTGTTGTTGTTTTATGTTAGATAACTTGATGATTCTGTTATATGTTGTTAATGAGTATGTTATAGGTTAACTTGTTGTTGTTATATGATAGTTAGCTTGATGATTAGGTTATATGTTGTTGATGAGCATGCTATATAACTACTTGTTGTTATATGCTACTAACTTGATGATTAGGGTTATTACATTAAGATCTTGATGTTATATCTCATACTAATTTGGATTGGTCTATGCAAATGTCATATAACTTATTGTTGTTATATGCTAGTAACTTGATGATTAGGGTTATTACATTAAGATCTTGATGTTATATCTCATACTAATTTGGATTGGTCTTTGCAAATGGTTATGGTTATGACATTCAGGAATGAGTCAAATTATTTGTGACATTGTGTTTTACTAATCTAGACTAACTGTGCATATGTGATTGTTATTCATGAATGACAATTATTTGTGAGTTTATAATGTGAACATGTTATCTAGTTAAGCAAAGTCTTTTGGTAGAAATCACTTAAGAGAAATTTTTGGCCGACGTGTTTCGAACCAACAAGTGTGGTTCACCATCAGGACCAGATGAAGAGGCAGACCATGGAAAAGGCTTAAATAGAGAGCAATGTAGAGACAAATTTCAAGTAGCGACTATATTTGAATAATACTATTTATATTATGATATCAATTTATTAATATATTAAAAACAAATATTATTAAGTAACGGCTACATTAAACCGCTAGTTTTTGAAAAATAATATTTAAATAATGATATTAGTTTATTAATTTATTAAAAATATTAATATGTAACTGTTAGGTCCCTATAATACTAGTGATTACCCCATTACTATTGTAGTTGTATTCCTTATTAATATTGTTGTGCCACTATTGTCCCCATATTGTTATTACTGTGCCCCATAGAATCCCTCTATTGTTATTTGTGTGCCTTTATATTATTATTGTTAGGTTGGCTTGGTTATATTGTGACTCCTTAGACTCCTATATATAGAAAGGAGGTTTTTTCATTTGAATCATCAAATAATCATTCATTTGTGTAATGTAAAAGAGGTTGCCCCCTCGAAGAGGCTGAATTCTAAGGCATTCATCTATCTTTTCTATCTTTTTGTGAGTTGGTTTTATAACATTTGGTATCAGAGCTTTGAATTCTAGGGTTTCGCTGCTCCAAACGGGTCATCATGGCATTTGCACTCTAGGTTTTTTTATGTGACGTTTCAGACGCTAAAAAAACCCATTTGGCCGAAATCATTCTAAACCGCAGGTCTGAATTTCAGAGCTTTTCGTGTTATATTTGTGGAGATATGATTTGAGGAAGTTGGCATTTTTGCAAACTCCCGAATTACATTCCAAACAGGTGACCTGGGGAAAATAGTCATAACTTTTGTTTTGAGCATCAGATTGAAATTTTGTAAGAAGATACAGAAATAGGACAGACTATAGTTTCATGTGTATTTTTAGATCCTAAGGTCGAAACAGTGACATGTGGCACTTCATACAAGTTTGCTCTTCTGAAAAGGTATATAATCAGGTCATCTTGGGAGATTGTGCATAACTCTTTCTTGGAGAATCTAAATTTGATCAGACTAGTGGCATTGGAAGGAGGACGCAGAGAAATACCGTAGATCACAATTTCAAAACTGGAAGATCTGAAATTACAGAGATACATCAGATGCAATATCGATTTCCTACAAAGTGAAAAAAGGTGTGTAGATTTTTTCAAATTTTTGCTTAAGCTTGGTTTGAAAAATTATCTTGAAGGAATTCAAAGGGCATAGTAAAGCATTATTATTGGTAACTGATGCCCCGTGGAAAGAAAATGAAAACACCTAGTTTGCAACATGAAAGCTCTAGCATGACTCATGAAGAAGAGGAAGAAATTCAACATGATATATCAAAATTACGAGACCAAGTGCAACAAATGTCACTCACACAAAAAGTAACAGAATATAAGATGGACGGTTTAAAGAAAGATGTAGAATCTAAGATGAATCATGTGGAAGCTAATATGGACGATTTGAAGATAGATTTGAAGACAGGCATGGCAAATTTGAAGACAAATTTGACAAATTTTCTACAAGAAATACTTACTAATGGTGAAAGGGTAGTAAAGGAAACTTGTGATGAGAAAAAAATAAATGTTAATCATGATTTCATAGACTCTAATGTTGGATCTAAGAACCAACATATTCCAAATATCGATATGAGGAAGTTTGATGGCAAGGATCCCGCAACATGGATATTACAGATGGAGAAAATTTTCGATCTCAATAATGTGCAAAACACACAAAAGGTATGTATTGCCACTTTATATTTTGGAACCAAATCAGTTTGTATGGTATCAATGGCTTTGTTCTCATAAACAAATTGTCACTTGGGCAATTTTTATGGAAGAATTAACAACCCATTATGAGGATACAAAAAGCAACACTTTTTTTAGCCAACTGATAAGTCTCAAACAAAAGGGTTCAATGATGGATCAC
>APFE031558659.1:0-16848 GCA_000404065.3 Pinus taeda
CTAAGATTCCCTTCGTGCAATAGTCCAGGAGTCAAATTTTCAATTTCTTGAAAGTCCTGCACCTCTGTTTGACTGTGCACCTCAGCAAAGGCTTCAGATGGTGATTCTGAGGCCTGAAGGGAACTAGTAGGATGTTTAGAATTGGTTTTCCTATAACCTACTGATGGCTGGGATTCGGCTTTCTTATAGATTTCGTCTATGAAGGTCGTTTGCCCAAGGGTCACCGGCCCCTTGGCTTTTTCGGCTTTAGATGGAGGCTTCTGATTTTTTTCAGGTTTTTTCTGCTTAGTCATGCACTCCAATTAAACTGCTAAATCCTATTTAACCAATCAACTTCTGCTGGGAAGGCGGACGGTGGAGCAGGGCTTTTACATGCTCCGTACGTAGGTTCTTACCTTCTATTTTTAAAATCCAATTCCCCCCTGGCAGATTCGCACACTACCCTGTTTTAAAAACAAATGGCTATACCCTTCCACGGCAACGGCGGCAAAATGTAGAGCTGTAACAAGGGCCTTTTTCACCTCTAGTTATCTCACATTACAAGTCAATTCGGGAACGTTTTTGTTATTGTGAAGGGTATCTTAATTTGAGGCGATTTGTCAGAGTAATGCTTCGTAGTATAGATCTAAGAAATACAAGAGTAAATGGATGCTAAGCTATGCTAAATTACTTCTGCATAAAGAATTCACACATGGCAACTTTGTCAGTCAAGGGTACGGAAGTAGTAACCCATCTCTTTAGAAACTGATAAAGGAAAAGAAATTAGAGTATGGATCATGGATCTGGGGGCATAATAGTGTCTGCTGTGTCTCACGACAGCCTTGATCCTCCTCCCACACAATACCAATGAATGCAAGTAAAGGAACAGAAATAAAGCAGAATGGAACAGCAATTCAGAAATGGAACAACAATGAAAAGGAACAGCAATAAAGAAACTAAATCTCGCGAGTTCACACTCTCAATTCTTGGCATCAACTTACATACAAATAAAGAGCAATCTTTTATACAAGTAGACAGTTAATCAAATGGAACAGAAAATCACCATAGACAGGAAACGTCAATCATATACAAATATAATCTGAAATGATTACCAGTAGTCCATCATTTCAACCATATGTAGCTGAAGCATTCCACCTATAAAGTCTGTAACGGAAGTGAACAACTTAGAATAATGTTATGTGATCAATTCTGGAAATATACTGTAAACTCGTTACAAAGATTTACAAAAGGAAAACTACTGATAAACAAGTATGGAACAGCATGTACGTATATCAGATTATAGAGAACAGTAAACAAACCATAGGAAGCCAAACTGTAATGATACAATCAGCCAGTGTCCGTTGGAGCTGGGCCCTTAGCTCTCAATGGTACACCGCCGTAACTTACTTCAGATGTAAAGGGAAAATAACACCAAATATATTATATTAACGCATCAATGATAGTACAGCAAAACTAAGTCTCAAAGAGACTTGATAGTCTGAGTGTAACCAATAGTGCAACTTATAGACAGAAAGTAAAAATACAAAAATATTCCCAACGTCCCCTAAGTCTTCGATGCCGCCCCTTCTTATACAAGTAATGGCGGAGTTAACTAAACAACAAAATAATTGAACGTAATGATCCCTCAAGATCAAAGATCCTGAGGGATCTGTTAAATAGTTAACTCCTTTCTTTTTTTCTTTCTAGTCTTCCGAACTGACAGTCCTTCATCTCATCCCGGATTGATCTGCCTTAATTTACTCACCCTAGTCTGGACTTTATTCAGAATTAGGGGGACAGCCGTTATCTGCTCATGGGACTCTTGTTTAGCACCGCGCCTTCTTACTTTTGTCCTGTCCTGCATAAGAAAAGATACTTTCATTAATTGGATCATTTGTATTCACTCTCATTGCATTCTTCCTATTGTATAATAAAGAAAAGGTTACAACTATTGCTTGAAACACCACTAAGTTAAGTGTTAAAACATACCTTTCCAATGCTCTACACACCCCCCGACTTACTCTATTTCATGGCCTCATGAAAACATTATAATTGACATGGAGAGCTGTAAGAGAATAGGCGGGAGAGGGCACTTCGTGAGGAGGTCTGCAACCATGGTGAGCAACCAAATTATCAAAGAATTGGTTCAATTGATCTGCAGGCATATCGTACAAAGCGTGGTACCCAGGTGCAGGATGCCAAATAATTGGGCTATGGAACCGGTATCCTAACCAAGACGGCCCAGCACGTAGGATGTGCTGGCTGTAAAGGGCCAACCGTTCAACAGCCAGCTCAAAATTCTCGTACTTGAATGGCTCCCTGAGCTGGATGTTTGGGGTAGAAACCCGATAGCCGAATTTGGCAGACTCCAGGGCAGAATCCTTAATAGCCAGAAAGTATTCCAAGCTATTTCGGATCAAACCCTCATGCATGGGCCCTAGCAGTTCCATGACACCTGGGGTCCTCATAAGGCATTTGTGTGATTGCCATAGCTGAACGGGGTCTCTAGGCTCGGCCCTGACCCATAGATCTAGGCTGTTCTCCTGCCTCTGGAAGGCATTGTAAGCCTTGATCCACTTCAATTGGTTGACCCCGAATGAAACAAAGGCTTGTAGTTGTATATCTCCCACAAAAGGGCCAGGGTTTAAATCAGTTTCCTGCTCCAGCACCATATTGTGCAGATAGAACTCACATAGGGACCGTTGGACCTTAACCCCATAATGTTTACAACAATCAATAAAATCGTTAACAGTATTAATCTGAATGGGGGCACCTGCCCTGACGGCTTTTATCTTCAGTCTTAGGTATCTTTCAAGGAGAAATAAAGCATAATTCTTTGCAGGGGCTCTGCAACTCAAAACATCATCATACAGTGAACATACAGTGTCCAATTGTTTAATAACAGTGTCTAGTCGACGTGTTACCTTAGCAACCTTCTCCTGTTCCTTCTGCCATCCTTCAAAGGTCTGACTTTCTGATTGACTCATGTTCCACAGTTGCTGCTGCAGTTCTTCATGTTTTTCCCGGGGGATCATTTGTTCCCTTAACTGCTCAACTTCCTGCTGCAACTCCTTGTATTTTTCCCGAGGGATCCTTTGTTCCCTTAGCTGGTTAGCTTCCTGTCGGGCCTGCTTCATCTCGTGGTGCAATGCCTTAGTTTTTGGATCCATTCTCCATGATTTCTCAGAGGCAGGGAGTCTCACCTGGACCTTCCTGTTTCGCTGCCTGGTTGCCTTAGTTTGGACTGCTTTGCTTTCCCTTTCTTTCTTAACATGAATAAAGGGGTATGATGGCTCCTTTGTAAATGGAATGTCGTCTTGTGGCTCGGTCTTGATTGGAACGACAACTGGTCCTACTGGGCTATTTGGAACAGCAGGCTGTTCCTCAGCGTCAATAGGGGCAGAATTCTGATGTTCCATACTAGATGGAACGACATTTTGTCCCTCAGTGCTGGTTGGAACGGTCGTGGGTCTATCAGCAGAGTATTGACCTCCAAAGTGCCTATGAGCCCCTTGCCTTCTCATCTGATGGTACCTAGCCACATTTATTCTTCTTCTTCTTCTTATCGTCCTCCTTATTCTCAGACTGGCTTTCAAACTTCGAATTTTCTGCCGAAGCTGGGCTATAATGTTCAGCAGTCTCTGCTGTCTCTTTCTCAATTTCTTGATTTCCCTTGCCTCAGCTGTGGGCACCTTAACGGCCCTTATTTCTGCTCCTCTTTCATCGAGGGTTTCCTCTGGTATTATGGGAACGGATTGTTCCCGACAATCATTTTCATTCTCTGCGACATCTGCAGGTGGGTTTTCTCCCAGTGTCTTGGGAACGGGTTGTTCCTGGTTGGTGTTTACATTTTCCTTCTCAACAACAGGGGGGTTTTCTCCCCCTGCCGTTTCTTCATGCAATTCTTCATGCGTTTCTTCCTCGGAGGGTAATTCAGGAGGGTCTGCTGGACTGGACGGTGAAGCATAATCTCCCAGGCTGGCCAAGATGGTGGCCAGCTCTTCTTCTCCTATGGGAACTTGTGGAGGGCTGTCCCCCAATTGTCCCATCTCCTCCTCCTGAATTGGCTGTTTTGTGGCTGTCTCCGAATGGCTGGCCTCGGCCTCTGAGTCAGAATGTTCATTTCTTTCCTCCTGAATTGGCTGTTCAGTGGCTGTCTCCGGATGACTGGCTTCGTCCTCAGAGTCAGAACGTTCATTTCATTCCTCGGCCTCTGCTCTGTTCCCAATTTGCTCTTCATTTTCCCCCGAGGGTTCCTGTTCTGGTACTGGTGGTTCCTCTGTTATTTCGATCGGCTGGTCGATGCTTAGCTGGATTTTCTCCAGCCTACCTCTTATCCTTGCCAACCGAGCTGACTTCCTATGCCTCTCAGGCTGTTCGGGTGTGCTGGCCACCTGTTCTTCCACCATCGCCTTTCTGTGTTTTTCAGCTTGCTCTGGGGTGCCAGAGGAATGCCTACATTTCGAGGTAGCACGTTCTCCTGTGGCCTGTTCCTTATGTTTCTCTTCATGTCCCGATGCTCTAGAGGAACGTTTTCATTTAACTAATTCCATGCGCTTCTTGGGTTGCTCGGGTGTATCTGAGGGGTGCTTAGGTTTTGGCGATTCTCTGGGCTTCTTAGGTGCTTCAGAGGTACTAGCAGGGTGCTTAACCTTTGGGGATGGCAATGCCACTCCCCCTCCTATTGCTGTAATAAGCTCCCCCCAGTTACTCTGCTGCTGAGTGAGACTGTAGCTCACTATCAGGCGAATCAGCCCATGGTGGCTAACCACTGCGTCTTCATGGTGTGCCTTTTTCAGGCATTGAGAGGCATCATGCAGTAATGAATTTAACAATGCAGGGAGGTTCACAGAGCACTTTCCTTTTAACACAGCCAGAAGCTTAAGGTGACGCGGTCTTACCACATCTTTTCGCCCCTCACAGGTGATGTAGCTCTGCACTACCTTTGCCAGTTCGCTCCAAGGTTCTCCTAGCATTGCCGACAGCACTCCTTTTCCTTTCACTGTCAGATTCTGTCCTTCATCTTGGAAAATTTATATGGTCTTTTGCAGTCTTTCTTTCTTTCTCGTCCATATTGGTCCTGAGGCTGGTAGTCTTGTTACTTCTGCGATTATTTCCTCCGTGACCATTATCTGCTTCCCACCTACTATGGAATGTTCTTCCTGCAAATTCTGCAGGAATTCCATGGCCACAGTTTCATTTGATTCACGCATGCGGCTAAAATAAGTTAGCCACCCTGCCCTTTCTAGGATCGCCCGAGCGGCTTCGGAGACTTCTAGCTTACTGGGCTCGCTTCTGATAGCCTTGCCTCCCATGGTTCTATTTCGGGATCTAGATGGAACAGCAATTACCAGTTGCGAAGAACGCAATTGCAGCAAAAACACAGAGCATGCATGAAAATAGTTTGTAAATAACAACTCTTTGCAAAAATAGCATTATCATGCCGTTAACCCATATCGTACCTTCGTACCATATCATTTCCGAATGATGAGCTAACACGTGGCCGGCGGAGTAATGAGGTCGCCCCCCCCCCATGCAATATGATAGGCTGTCCCAGCCGTCAAATAGAGGAAGGGCCTCCATCCCGTCACCAAGTCATAAAGGAGCAGCATATGGAGGTTTTCCATGTTTCAGATTAGACAAAGAAATACCGATATCGAGGCAAAGGGTAGATCACATTTTGTATAAGCCTGGGTGATGTGATGCAAGACAGGAGGATAGGACATCTGGCGCTCACATAAAACCTGCGGTAGTCATAGTCGATGCCTTTGCCATGATTGGCGGTGATAGGTATTCATGCGACGTATCCATCAAAGTGTAAGATATAATTATTACGAGGATAGAAAGAAGTATTTTAATATGATCCTAATTGGTGTAAATATTATGACTCCAATATCATTAACAGAGCTCTGCTGCCGACAGGTGTTCATAACCTTGGCAGAGTTGTTTATTTCACCCTGGAACCATTATCCTTTGTGTATTTTTGAAGAGCAATTCTTATCAAAATGCAGGCCATCATGCTGGCTTGGTAACCAAATAACCATGATGCCATTCACCAGAGAGGCACGAAACGTGGGCAGGCTGGCTCGTAATGAGACCCCCTGTTCCAAGGTTTGTTTATGTAGCGAACCCGTTGGACCATTTCCCTGGTGTGGTGGCCATTGATGGGAATGCCACTTCGCTTCCAATCTTATGATCATAGTAGGCTGGTTCTTTAATGAAACCCCCTATCCTGCATTTGACAGATAGTTTTTTCCTTTTTATTTTGCTTTTGCTCTTTTTTCTTTTGAAACAGACTTTTGCTCTTGTGGAATTACACATAAGGGTGGTTCAGCCCTCCTTAAGAGTGGGAATGGCGGAAGAAGTCTTGTCATCCCAATAGGAGAATATAAATCTTCTGTTCTTATTTCCAAGTAATAATAGAGAAAATTGTAGGGACTCAACATGATAAATATTTCCAACAAGGCAGAGAAGGTGAGACTTATGACAGTCAGAATGATGAGTGTGTGGATCCTTCCTTTGCTGTTGCATCAATACTACGGCTGTTAAAGATAGCGATTTATTATATGCTGATCTCGGTATATCTTGGCTTTTATATTCATTGCATAAGTATATAGCTGCTCTTTATGGCCTTGGAAAGAGAATGGACAACACATGCTTCATCTGAATGGAATGAATCAGCAAAAACACAGAAGTGCTGTTCCTTTTTGAAAAGGAACAACAAAAATCCAACAGTGCTGTTCCTTTTGAAAAGGAACGGAAAAATCACACAAGTGCTGTTCCTTTTGAAAAGGAACGGCAAAAATCAAAAGTGTTGTTCCTTTTGAAAAGGAACGGCAAAAATAAAAAAGTGTTGTTCCTTTTGAAAAGGAACGGCAAAAACACACAAGTGCTGTTCCTTTTGAAAAGGATCGGCAAAAATCAAAAAGTGTTGTTCCTTTTGAAAAGGAACGGCAGAAACACACAAGTGCTGTTCCTTTTGAAAAGGAATGGCAAAAATAAAAAAGTGTTGTTCCTTTTGAAAAGGAATGGCAAAAATAAAAAAGTGTTGTTCCTTTTGAAAAGGAACGGAAAAAATCAAAAAGTGTTGTTCCTTTTGAAAAGGAACGACAAAAATCAAAAAGTGCTGTTCCTTTTGAAAAGGAATGGCAAAAACACACACTAGTGCTGTTCCTTTTGGAAAGGAACAACAAAGAAAACCATATATACAAAATTTACAATTTTATATACAAAATGTGGTAAAGGATGAATTTCTTACTGATCTAAAGGTGAGGAAGTTTTTGCTTCCTCGCCCATAATCGTGATATTAGTGTCCTAGCGTAGCTGCTGACAAAAAGATTCCCAAGTGAGAGGTTTGTGGTACAGACGAACTCGGTGGCCGTTTACCTTAAATGTATATCCAGACCCATCGATTGTGATCAGAGTAAGGGTCCCATTGTCATGGACTTTTTGAATCTCGTATGGTCCCAACCAACAAGTCTGAAGCTTCCCTGGGAAATCCTGAAATCTAGAATCATATAACAGAGCCCAGTCTCCTTCATGAAATATCTTGTCTTTCATGAGCGCATCATGCCACTTGGCTCGCTGCTGTTGAATGAGTGCTGTATTTTGTAATGCAAAGAGCCTTGTTTCATCTAACTCATTAATTTGCTGTAATCGATTTTTCTGTGCTTCACTTAAATCCAATCCGACTTCTTGGGCAGTTCGCAACGTTTGGATCTCGAATTCTATAGGAAAAATGGGCTGCTTTCCAAACACTAAGTGATATGGTGAATAGCCGGTGGTGCTTCTCCATGTGGTTTGATAAGCCCATAGTGCCTTGGGTAGTCGGGTGGCCCAATCACGGCGATGTGAGGCAACGGTTTTTGTCAAAATAGACTCTATTACCTTATTGCTGCTCTCCACTTGCCCATTTGCCTGCGGATGGTATGGGGTAGTAATCTTATGCTGAACATGATAGTTATTGAGCGTTGCAGCTAATTTATGCCCCACAAATTGTGGTCCTCCGTCTGTAATCACTTTCCTTGGAAGACCATAACGTACAAACAAATGGATCAAGAATTGTATTACCGAATCTTCTGTAGCTCTAGGCAATGCCTCCGCTTCAACCCATTTGGTAACGTATTTAGTTGCCACCAAAATATAGGTTCTTTGGTTTGATGGCGGGTTGATGGGTCCGACGAAGTCCAGAGCCCAGCGTTCGAAAGGTTTGATCACTAATTGAGGCCGCAAAGGCATTTCATCTGCTGGACCAAGTCGTCCTGCACGCTGACAGCTATCACAGGCCTGGACAAATTTTTTCGCGTCTTTGAAAATTGTAGGCCAGTAATACCCCGTTTGTAATACTTTATGTGCTGTTCTTCATTCGGCGAAATGTCCTCCACATGGCCCATCGTGGCAGGCTTTCAAGATATCAAAGATTTCCTCCTCTCGAATACATCTTCTGATTTCCATATCTGCACCTGTGTGAAACAAATAGCCCCCAACCCAGGAAAATCGGTTGCTTTTCTGAACAATCTGCTTCCGTTCATTGGGGGTTAAATGTTTTGGAAGTTTACCTATTGCAAGATAGTTAGCAACATCAGTGTACCAGGGAGTTTGAATGGCAACAGCAAATAGGTGTTCGTCTGGAAATTGGTCCTCGACTGCTGCTGTTTCAATTGATTTTGGTATTCTTGAAAGAAAATCAGCTACAGGGTTCTCCTTCCCTCGTCGATCTCTGATTGTAATATCAAACTCCTACAATAGGATCAACCACCTGGTTATTCTTCCATTTGTAACAGGTTTATTTGCTAAATACTTGATAGCAGAATGGTCTGTATACAAAATAACAGGATAGCCTGTAATATAGTGTCTAAATTTATTAACAGCGTGTATCACAGCTAAGAATTCTTTTTCGGTGACAGTGTAATTTAATTCAGTCGGGGCCAAATTTGCTGATGTAATAGATAGAGTATGGTCTTTTATCCTCTTCTTGGCCCAAAACTGCACCGATTGCTGTGTCTAAAGCGTCGGTTGAAATTTGGAATGGTAAATTCCAATTAGGTCCTTGGAGGACTGGAGCTGTAGATACCAACTTCCTTAGTTCTTTGAAGGCTCGATCACATTTCTTTGTCCATAAGAAGTCAAAATTTCCAGTTAATGCGTGTAAAGGTGCAGAAATATGTGAATAATGTTGTATGAATCTTCTATAATACCCAGAAAAACCAAGGAAACTACGTACCTCTGTTTGATTAGTGGGGGTCGGAATAAGCAAAAGTATTTGAATTTTTGCCGGGTCTACCTGAATACCAGCTGCTGAGATATAGTGTCCCAGTATGAGTCCTTCGGTCATCACCATGTAACACTTTTCATGACTCAAGCAAAGCCTGGTGGCGATGCAACATTCTAGGACATTTTCGAGAGTATCTAGAGCTGGATCAAAGTCATCTCCATATGGTGTGAAGTCGTCCATGTAGACTTCCAATCCATCATTGATTAAATCTGCAAAGATGCTAACAACAACCCTTTGGAATGTGGCCGGAGCATTACATAATCCAAAGGGTAAGACTCGATAAGCGAATGTTCCCTAGGGGCAAGTAAAGGTAGTCTTATCCTGGTCTTCAGGGGCAATCTGAATCTGATTGTATCTGCTGAAGCCATCCAAGAAAGAAAAGAATTTCTTGCCTGCTAAGGTGTCCAGTACCTGATCTATGAATGGGAGAGGGAAGTGATCTTTTTGTGTAGCTTTGTTTAATTCTCTATAATCGACACAGATCCTTCATTTCCCGTTCTTTTTAGGTACTACCACAAGTGGGGAGACCCATTTGCTGTCAGAAATAGGATAAATAAAATTAACGTCTAAAAGTTTCTGAAGCTCAGCTTTTACAACATCTTTTAAATGGGGGTTGAGTCTTCTTTGCGGTTGACGAACAGGTCCTGCATCTTTCTCGATATAAATACGATGTGTGCATAGCTGGGGATCAATCCCTTTCATATCGGGATAGTCCCATGCAAATGCCTTCCGATACTTTCGTAACAGCTGGATGAGTTTTGTCTCTTGTTCTGGTGTCAGATTAGCGTTAATATTTAAAGTTTTCCCCGGTTCAATTTGCACTACTTTTCTATTAGTGACAGAAGTCACAGGTATGATTTGGTCATGTCTGTCTTTCAGGGGATCCTCCTCTAATTCATTATCAAATGCCACTTTTATCATAAAACATTGTGCATACAATGTGGATTCTGTTTGATTAATGAATTTATTGATGGCATCGTCTTCCGTTTGATCTTTGAAATCTAGCGCTTCCTGGACTGTTAATGGGGGTCTAATATTGTCAGTGATATATGAGGCAGGGCGCAGATTGGTCAGTGATGTATGAGGCGTGATGCTTGGCTGCGCTGGAGGGTACAAGATTAAATTTTTGATATCCGGCCCTCTGGTTATGGTCATGTTTCCCTGTCGAAAACCAATGTAGGCGTCAGCAGTAGCGAGCCACGGTCTACCTAGAATTAGCAGATGTCCATCTAGTCGGGTTTTTGGATTAATTATCAGGAAATCGGTCGGGTATTCCCAGAAGTCCACTGAAACCATAATATCATACAAGGTGCCTTCTGGTTTTATTACTGATCGGTCAGCTAGTTCTAACAAAGTGGAAGTAGGTTCTACCGATGTAATTCCGAGCTTCTGGCAAGTCGATGTTGTCAGGATGTTAATTGCAGCCCCTAGATCAACTAAGACGTTGGTCAAGGTCTGCCCACAGATTTGAACAGTGACAATTGGGTTTCCAGGGTCCTCGTATTTGACTGGTGTTTCTTTTCCTGAGAGGAGGTCAGATAAGGTGCCGACTACCTGGAATTTTGGGTTAGAGGTTACATTTCTTTTTGATTTTCTGCTACACAGGTCTTTAATGGTTTTTGTATATATGGGGATATCCTGTATGGCTTGAAGGAAAGGAATTCTTATATACAAGTTTTGTAGTTCTCCCAGAATATCAAAATCTGGATATTGTGTTGGTCGCAGAATGGCCAATCGTTCTGGGAAAGGTGGAGGAGATGTAATTACTCGCTGATGAGCCTGGTCTTTACTTACATCTTCCTATTGTGACAGCTGTTCTATAGGTAACTGATCTTCAATGTGAGTTGTTCTATGTCCCTCGGTTTCTATTATTCGCCCAGATCTTAACTGAGGATCATTGCACTCCTGCAGATCCGGTTCAATTTCTGAGGATTCTGTAATTTGAAGAGATTGAACTGGTCTATTATTTGGATTGGGGTTGGGTTGGGCTGGGAGCTGCGGTCTCAAGTTAGGCTGGGGATTTTGTTGTAAGGCTGGCAGAGTTGGTTGAGGGAACGAAATTGTTCCTGGCGATTGATATGTCGATCTTGGCCAGTTTGTCTGCCAGGGTGAACCTTGCGAAGTAGAAGGGGTCCATTACGTAGGATATGCATTATTCTGCAAGTATGGTGGGGGATATGGGAAGTTTGGCCAACCAGATTGATTCATCCAAGGATTCGGAGTAGGGAACATTTGAGGTGACCAATTCGAAAATGGGTGCTGAGACTAGTTTTGCCACATATTCTATTGCTGAGCATTAAACTGCGGGGATTGAAAAGAAGAGGAGGGGTCTGAAAACATACCAGATTGCCTTGGCTGCCATTGGTGACGCTGGTTAATAAAATATGCTGATTCTGGCTCCTCTTCTGCTTCTTTGTATACTGCTTTCAAACCAGGAAGTGAGGGGCAGCTTTCAGTCAGGTGGTCTTTGGTACAGATAGCACATGTTTGAACTGTATCGAGCGGGAATTCCTTATGGCTATGCTTCTTCCTGCATCGAGGACAGAAGATTGCTAGATTTTGCTCCGCCTCTGCTTGCTTCTGTTTAGCCTGCACAATATCAAGCTGTGTAGTCAATGTCCCCAGGATATCAGTTTTAAAATTTTCTAGCAAATTTCCAAGTTCCACACGTGTTACTCCCTCTGTTGATGTTCTCTGATCTCTGGTAAAGCGATCATATTCTGCTGGTTTTATCCTTGTGCTACCTCTTGAGCTCCTGATACACAGATCAATGATGTCAGCGAAATTTTCCTGATAAATGTCTCCTTTCCCCATAATATTCAATGTTTCAATCCATTGCTCTTTCATACCTCTAATTAATGCGGTTTTCAATACATTATCAGGCAGAGGCAACGATGCATAGGGACATCTTTGCAGGTTATATTGGAAACGTTCTACATATTCTTCTAGAGTTTCATTTGGTCTGGCTGACATTTGAAAAATTTCATCTTTTAATTCTCTTGACCTACAGTAATCCTGATATTTCTTTAAAAAGGCTTCTTTCATTTGATCCCAATTGTTAATAACCCCACCACCTAAACCCATAAACCATATCAAGGCGGCCCCTTTTAATGTGGAGGGGAATAATTTTAATTTATGGGGATCGGTAGTGTAATCATATCCTCTACATAATACATCAAATTTGAACAAGAATGCATCCGGATCCTCCGATGTAAGGCCATGGAATGTGGGGATATGCTGGAGGGGGATGGATTTCATGGGCGCATTCGCTGCAGAGTCTACTATAGGGTATTGCAATGTGGAGGTCTGGGTATTTGGCTGATTTTGCACCATGGGATCGAATATATGCCAGTAATCTTCAGGAATTTCTAAGAGAGTGTTCCTCGGTTGAGTAGGGGTAGTCTCAACGGGAATTGTTTTGACAGCACTCCCTTTATCAGGGATAATGATGGTCCCCACTATCTGAGGTGAATGAATTCCTTCAACAAGAATTTTTGCAGCGCTTCCTTTATCCGGACTACTTAAAGGCTGGTTTGCTTTGATAGGAGATCTAGGTTCCCCGATTTCCCCTGTTTCTCCTTCTCCTTCACAAAGGTTACTAAGATTCCCTTCGTGCAACAGTCCAGGAGTCAAATTTTCAATTTCTTGAAAGTCCTGCTCTTCTGTTTGACTGTGCACCTCAACAAAGGCTTCAGATGGTGATTCTGAGGCCTGAAGGGAATTAGTAGGTTGTTTAGAATTGGTTTTCTTATAACCTACTGATGGCTGAGATTCGACTTTCTTATAGATTTCGTCTATGAAGGTCGTTCGCCCAAGGGTCACCGGCCCCTTGGCTTTTTCGGCTTTAGATGGAGGCTTCTGATTTTTTTCAGGCTTTTTCTGCTTAGTCATGCACTCCAATTAAACTGCTAAATCCTATTTAACCAATCAACTTTTGCTAGGAAGGAGGACGGTGGAGCAGGGATTTTACATGCTCCGTACGTAGGTTCTTACCTTCCGTTTTGAAAATCCAATTCCCCCGTGGCAGATTCGCACACTACCCTGTTTTAAAAAACAAATGGCTATACCCTTCCCCGACAACGGCGCCAAAATGTAGAGCTGTAACAAGGGCCTTTTTCACCTCTAGTTATCTCACATTACAAGTCAATCCGGGAACGTTTCTGTTATTGTGAAGGGTATCTCAATTTGAGGCAATTTGTCAGAGTAATGCTTCGTAGTATAGATCTAAGAAATACAAGAGTAAATGGATGCTAAGCTATGCTAAATTACTTCTGCATAAAGAAATCACACACAGCAACTTTGTCAATCAAGGGTACGAAAGCAGTAACCCATCCCTTTAGAAACTGATGAAGGAAAAGAAATTAGAGTATGGATCATGGATCTGGGAGAATAATAGCATTTGATGTGTCTCACGACAGCCTTGATCCTCCTCTCACACAATATCAATGAATGCAAGTAAA
Organism: Pinus taeda; assembly: GCA_000404065.3. Classification (NCBI taxonomy): domain Eukaryota; kingdom Viridiplantae; phylum Streptophyta; class Pinopsida; order Pinales; family Pinaceae; genus Pinus; species Pinus taeda. Next base: position 13,714 of record APFE031558659.1, read on the forward strand.
AAGGAACATCAAGAAAGTAGAATGGAACAACAATTCAGAAATGGAACAGTAATTCAGAAATGGAACGGCAACTTTGAAATGGAACAACAATAAAAAGGAACAGCAGTAAAGAAACTAAATCTCGTGAGTTCAACACTCTCACTTCTTGGCATCAACTTACATACAAATAAAGAGCAATCTTTTGTACAAGTAGACAGTTAATCAAATGGAACATCAAATCACCATAAATAGGAAACGTCAATCATATACAAACATAATTTGAAACGATTACCAATAGTCCATTCCTTCAACCATATGTAGCTGAAACATTCCACCTATAAAGTCTGTAACGGAAGTGAACAACTTAGAAAAATGTTATGTGATCAATTCTAGAAATATGCTGTAAACTCGTTACAAAGATTACAAAAGGAAAACTACTGATAAACAAGTATGGAACAGCATGTACGTGTATCAAATTATAGAAAACAGTAAACAAACCATACGAAGCCAAACTGTAATGATACAATCAGCCAGTGTCCGTTGGAGCCGGGCCCTTAGCTCTCAATGGTACACCGCCGTAACTTACTTCAGATGCAAAGGGAAAATAACACCAAGTATATTATATTAACGCATCATTTTTAGTACAGCAAAACTAAGTCTCAAAGAGACTTGATAGTCTGAGTGTGACCAATAGTGCAGCCTATAAATAGAAAGTAAGAATACAAAATATTCCCCGACGTCCCTTAAGTCTTCGATGCTGCCCCTTCTTATACAAGTAATGGCGAAGTTAACTAAACAACAAAATAATTGAACGTAACGATCCCCCAGGATCAAAGATCCTGAGGGATCCGTTAAACTGTTAAATCCTTCCTTTTCTCTTCCTATTCTTCCGAGCTGACAGTCCTTCATCTCATCCCAGATTGATCTGCCTTAATTCATTCGCCCTGGTTTGGACTTTATTCGGAATTAGGGGGACAGCCATTATCTGCTCATGGGACTCTTGTTTAGCACCGCGCCTTCTTACTTTTGTCCTTTCCTGCATAAAAAAAGATACTTTCAGTAATTGGATCATTTGTATTCATTCTCATTGCATTCTCCCTATTGTATAATAAAGAAAAGGTTACAACTATTGCTTGAAACACCACTAAGTTATGCGTTAAAACATACCTTTCCAATGCTCTACAGTAGCAACAACATTTTTAAGAACAAAAGGCATCTTTCTATATGCAAAGGTACCCCAGGGACATATAAATGTTGTCTTATGTTGATCTTCAGGACGGATAGAAATTTGATTATAACTAGAGAATCCATCCATGAAGGAGAAAATCTCATTACCCGCACACTCATCGATAATCTGATCAATGAATGGCGTGGGGTAATTATCTTTGGGACAAGCCTTGTTTAGATCCCTAAAATTGATGCATACTCGGATTGTTCCTTTATTTTTATCCACAGGGACTGGATTAGAAACCCAGTCAGTAAGAGGAACAGGGTATATAAAACCCGCCTTTAGCAGCTTTTCCACTTCCGCTTTGATAGCTGCTGCTTTCCTAGGGTTAACTGGCCGAAGCCTTTGATGGACTGGTTTGGCATTTTCATACATCTTGATCTCATGTTGAACTATAGATGGGTCTATGCCAGGCATTTCTTCATAAGACCAAGAAAATACATCCCGAAATTCCTTGAACAGGTCGGTGTAAATTTGAATTTCTTCAAGGGAACACTCGATTCCGATGAAGAGATTCTCGATTGTGTTAGGGTCCCTAGAGATTTTTATAGGTGTTGTTTTTGAAATCATCGACATATTGCCTTCGGCACGAACATGTGCTGGAGCCAAAGGGTTTGACACCAGACAAACATCACTAGAACAGAGCTCGGAGAATCTAGATTCTACCTCCTGCAATGGAGGAAGAAAGTATGAACAATGGTGTAAATCTTCCCAAGGTCAATCTATACCCATCATTGCTTCGAGGATTGCTTCTTTCGAAGGTAAAACTAAATCTAAGCAGTCCAAAGCAGAGGTAGAATCAAGGCTCCAAGCAGGGGCCACATCGCCATCTAACTCCTCTTCGGAAAAAGGAGTAGAATGGTCATCTGCAGAGTTGACGATAGACTGATATCTAAGCTCAGCTGCAGATATAGGAAATGCCATATCATTCCCTTGTCCTTCAACAAATGTGGTCGTAGGTGAAGGCAAGGTCCAAGGGTCTGAAAAATAACGAGTCCGAAAGAACTCTTCTCGAGAAGACTCCTTAGATGATGAAATGGCATTGATTTTAGCAATAGGAGAGGGAAACTCAAAAGTACCCATCAATGAGGAATACATCCCTACTCCTAGATTCTCAGTAGGCAGACAAGGGTTATCCACTAAAGGAACAATAGAGTCAGAGCTTTCTTGAGGATCAACTAGACAATAATCCAATTGATCAACCTTTACGATTTTCCCCTCATAAGGAAAGCAAATGACATGAAATAGAGTTGAAACAACGATGTCCATTTCGTGCACACAATTCCTTCCTAAGAGGAGATTATAGTCTAGGTTAGCATCTACGACTTCTACTTCAATATTAACGACCTTCCCCCCAACACGTATAGGAAAGGTCGGGATAATCCCATGCGGCTTATGAGAATGGCCATCAAATGTAGTCAAGATGGTAGGTGAAGGAACAACTGAAGACGATCCAATATCCTTCCAACATGACATCGACATGACGCACGTGGAAGCCCCTTCATCAATAATGGTACAAAAAATGTTAATTTTCTGGTATGTAGACTTTATTTGAAAAGCCATGTGATGAGGGAGTCGCTTTTTGACATTTAACATGTCGAAAGTGAGCACTAAAGAATTAGTTGGATCGATTTCCCCAATCGTGGAAAGTAAAGCACTTCTCTGAGCCGAACATGACTGGAGAACCTCTAAAGCGGACATAGTGCACAGACTCTGAGCCAGATCCTCCACAATGGAGTAATTTTGGGCGGCCCTAGCATTAGGATTAATCGTCGCGCGTTTAGTGGAACCTTTCGGCATTCGTGGTATAGTCTCAATAGGGGGTCGCTCGATATGAAGGTCAGTACTTCCGGGGACAGCCTTATCCTTGGAAGTTTCGGCTTCACCATAATCACGTGACCGAGTAGCCACATGGACGTTAGAACCCA
>APFE031558672.1:3462-60783 GCA_000404065.3 Pinus taeda
AGTACTTTGAAGCTTGCATGCCTCAATGGCAAGTTTCTCACTTTCGGCGACAGGTTTACATCAATGGCCTTCGACCAAGAGATTTTACGTGGTGTTCGATGCCAAGTCTCTTTTCACACCATGTGAATTGTATTGTAGTACCTTGAGCGCCATTGTCATTATTGGTGATTCCTCTCGTGCCTGTTAACAACTTACATCATTGGCTAGTAATCAGGCGATGTCTTTCCATGTTCAACTCCAGAACATTTTTCACATGGCTCGACTTGTACTCCGAGTGAATATTGAACGAGTTTTGAAGATCCCGGATCTAGTTTCATCCATCCAGGCTACGATATATTCAGAAATATAAAAACATCCAATGTACATCATTGCCGATCAAATGATCATCCAAATCAAAGGATGATGTGTCCATATCATCAGTCTGTCACACAGACGATCGTTTATCCTATGTACATGAAAATGAGTTTATAAAGCTGAGCGTCGGAATACCCGCCTTAGCTAGATCATGAAAAAATGTTGTCAAAATAATGTGTTGTATTGTATCTTATTACAGGTCGCCTCCCAGCTCGGAAAAACTTCAAATCCTCATAGTAAAGCATTTCACCCGACATCAAAAAAGATTAACGACGTCATGCTTTTGGGGGCAACTGTTATAGACATTTTTGGGCACTGCAACCGCAATCACAAATGTCCATAAACTAAGGGCTCTTAAGTCCCTAAAAGTGTTGCTTCACTGCCTAAAGGAACAAGTTCAACTGATTACAGCATCTCCCAGAAGTTCTCCACTAAAATCTGCTCATAAAAGGTAAAAACTAGACCATACTGAAAGCGCAATGCAGAGGGTGCGATGCATATCACCTTCCCAATGTATAGGGTGCGATGCATACTGAATTTCTCCTCTGTAGGGTGCAATGGTCGGGAATGGACAAATGGCAGGGACAAAAATACGAGGTGGAATATCATGGAATCTTCCAGAAGCTTCCCCTCTGACACTTTCCACTCCATTTTTGACCAGGGATGAGTAAGAGATCATCATTCTCCAAGTGGAAGCAGGAACTATCAGAGAGAAGGCACTAATCAAGATCCCAAAAGATGACTCACCTCTCTGTAATCATCTATATATGGATCCCTCATCACAGAGATCCAGAGGCTGGAATTTTGTATCTTATAGAGAAGTGTTGTTGGTATCCTGGTGTACATTCACAGTGTTTGGGTGATTTTGCTTTGCTTGAGGTGAAGAAGGGCTTCTTAGCTGGAGGATGATGTTGGGTCAGAGCACATGGTTGTAATCTCTTGCTACTTTTCATTTGAATAAAGCTATTCTTGTTTCCTTCCATATTCTTGTGTACTTGTTTATATATGCTTGTATATGGTTAATGCACATCTGATCCTGCAGTATTTATGAACTTAGATCCTTGTTTCTTGCATAGTAGCATGTTGCTATGATTCTACATCTCCTTTCAGCTGGGCAGACAAAGAAGAAGCGGAAAAACTCTATCAAGAAGGAGAGGGAATCGAGCGCAAGACTCAGGTTGGCCCTCTTGTTTCTCCTCTCATCTATTCTCATAAAAGGAATCAATAGTAGACTTTGATTGTTTGTTTCTAAGAGAGCCACCCATCTTAGTCGGAATAGCAGCATCTGAGTGGACACTATTCCCGTATAACAGGGGTGGTGAATTGAAAATAGATCCCTCGAAAGTGGCAATCATATTAAGCTGGCCTAAACCCAACTCTGCTACAGAAGTGAGAAGCTTCATAGGAGCAACACAATATTGGAGGAAGTTCATTTATAATTTTTCCTCAATTGCAGCTCCCTTATATGCTTTGACATGATTGAACAAGGTGTTTCAATGGGGATGCAAACATCAGAAAGCCTTCGACACCTTGAAAGAAAAGATTAGTACAACACCTGTACTAGCACTGCCTGATCTACAAAGACCGTTTCAGATCCAAATGAATGCCAGTGACTATGCCATAGGAGTAGTGTTTACACAGCACAGTAAACCCATATGTTATCATTCTGAGACTTTTAATCCTGTAGTAGTTAACTGTCCTACATATTATAAAGAATTGTATGCATTAGTTCAGAGTGTGAAAAAGTGGAAACATTACTTAATGGACAAAGAGACAGTAATGCATACTGATCATCAACCACTCCAATATCTACACTCCCGGACTAAGTTGCAACAATCAAGACACTACAGATGGATGGGTTTTCTACAACAGTTTCATTTAGTCATCATATATAAAAAGGGCATACATAACAAAGTTGTAGACATGTTATCTAGACCCATTATAAATGCATATACTATACTTAAGCATAATTTTGTCCTACATGAAAGTTACATTGAACAATATGCTCAAGATATAGACTTTAAAGATGTATATCCAACTTTGAGTTGAGGCAAGAGAGTAGAACAATCGGATTATCATTTGAAGGACCGACTCTTATATCAGTATGGGAAAGTCTGCATTCCACAAACAGAGAGAGTAAAGATAATTAGAGAGGCACACACTTCTTTGATATCAGGTCAGTTTGGGGTAAGTAAAACAGTTGCACAGCTGCAAAGATTTTGTTATTGGTCAAAAATGAATGAGATAGTTGCTAGATATGTAAGAGGGTGTACTATCTGTTCTAAGAGCAAGCCTAGCAATAGAAAACTAGGCTTGTAGACTCCATTACCAGTTCCTTCTCACCCTTGGGAAAGTGTTTCCGTGGATTTTGTTGGATGACTACCTAAGTCTAGAAAAGTTCATGATTATCTATATGTGGTTGTGGATAGGTTCAACAAAATGTGTATTTTGATACCTTGTAATAAACAGATTACAGCTGAACAAACTGTAAAATTATTCTTTGAACATGTATGGATTCATTTTGGATTACCAACTTCTATTGTATCTGATCGAGACACCTGATTTGTGGGGTAGTTTTGGTCAAGTCCGTGGGAGCTGATGGACACCCAACTGAATAAAAGAACAACTTTTCATCCTCATACCGATGGCCAGAAAGAAGTAGTCAACAGGACAATGATCTAGTTACTCAGGGGATATTGCAACAAACATCCTAAGCTTTTGGATGAACACTTATGTTATGTGCAACATGCTTACAACAGAGAAAAACACTCTTCTACATAGAGATCTCCTTTTGAGACTTGTTTTGGTTTCATACCAAGGTCTCCTTTGGATTTTGTCTTTGGTAAAGATACCACAGTTGATGGACACAATGATGGGGACAAGGCAACTAGGTTCATTGAACAGATCTAGGAGATCCACCAGGCAGTACAGGAACAACTAGAAAAGAGCTAAGCCAAATACAAGTCAAGGCATGATAAGCATCAGATGGAGCATAGTTTTCAAGTTGGAGACCAGGTCTAGTTGTATAGCAAGGATAGGATGCAAGGTGAAGGTAAAAAGCTAAATCCTATCAGGTATGGACTCTTTAAAATACTTGAGAAGATCGGTGAAAATGCCTTTTGCCTTGATCTACCAGCTTACATGCACATCTACTCAATCGTTAATGCAGATTGCTTGAGACTGCTTGAACCATCAATGATTGAGGATCCTAAAGAGAAAAGTCAATTGCCTTCGATTAATCACCTGCTACCTGAATATCTAAATGAATTACAAGAAGACATAGTGCTGGACAGGAAGGTGAGGACAACGTGTAGAGGAGATGTTGAGTACCTAAGAATTGGACTCAAAGGTTCGAAGACAAGTAGTGCATAGTGGATTGAGATTGGGCGAGTGAGATAGTAGTACCCTCACATAGTCGATGATTGAAAGAAAACCAACTTTTGGTGATCCAAAAGCTTTTAAGTGGGAAGGCCATGATCTAAATTGGTTCCATAAAGAATGATTAACAGAGCCATGGCTATACCAGGTCAGGACAGACTTCAAAGGATTTAAAACAACAACCAAGAACACCTCTAAACTAGTGGCAATGACAGCCAACGTGGAACGACGAGGACCTCAGGCAAAGCGCGTTGACCAAGGCCCATGGAGACTGCACGGGAGGCAAAGTTAGCCCCTAGGAGGCTCAGATTAGGAAACAGAGGTAGCTTTTGATACACGATTAGTGCTTAGCTAATCGTGCATTGCTGGGAAAAACACCTCAAATTGGAGAAGCCCCGAGCGCTCGAGTGCATGAGAGCTAGGAAAATCATGGGATAAAAGGCTAAGAGCTAACAGCAAGACCTGCTCCAAAATAGGTGGTATTGATCGGGGGTGTCCATCGGTGGTAAGCAATTTTGATGGAAAAGGAGTGATTCCACTCAGCGCTCGATGTGTGGCAGGTAGAGTAGATAGAAAATCGCCACTCATCGTGCACTAACAGTCGAGCTAGTCAACCGCACAGGACGAGCGAATGGCATCGGATATGGGGGCTCCAGATCTAAAAGCTGAGATCCCGCCCAATGGAGAAGATGAAATTGACGAGGGAATAAGCCACAATTTAGAAGAATTTGAAGTCCGAATTGACCGCCACAGTGGTAAATGAATCATTCCATGACGTAACTAAAGAAATGAATCGACGAGGCAAGCTGGCGCAGTTCGCAGGAGGACAAATGGCCATCCCTGTGAGTCTGGTGATGACACCGAGAACAGGGAACTCCAAGTGCAGTTGCAAGTAGGCAAATCAATGGAGGTAGAAGAGGAAACAAACCACCATGAGCTCGAATGGTTTTAAGCCATAAATAGAGAACAAAAAACACACACCCAGAGAGGAAGACATAAACCAAAAAAAGAGGTGAACCAGTGAAGCATAAATCAGAAAGAAGGCAGAGGGCCAAGCTGACCAATGGCACTGTCGAGCACCAGAGAGCTTGAGAGATTCAAGCCATCCCTAAGATGATCTGTCAGACCAGAGGGGTCAAAGAGCTGGAAACGAAAAGAGTCTGTGTACTCCAGTGGCTTGGGGAATCCAAGAACCACCTTGCCAAGCCAATCTATTTTAGGAGACTCATGTTGAGCTCCTTCATTGTTATTCTCTACTTCAAGACATAATAAAAGAAGGCCACCACTGAAATCTAGACTGACGATGTATCCCTAGAGGATAGGGTGAAGTCCTTATTAAATTCTTGTGTTCTTGTATTTGCTTACTCTATTTCTCCACTGGTTTCCATTTCCAGTGTCTGTGTATTTGTAATCTAATCTATCAGTTGCTTAAATAACATAGACACACACACCAACATATGACTTTGTAATACCTTCATTTAATATATCTTTAACTGGGTCACTCATAGGGTGATTATTAGATCATTAAGCCGATAATCCAAATTTGCAAATAAGATTTCTTTATGCGACTCCTCTAGTTTAGGAAAGTCAGATTTTCTCCCATATTTTGAATTCTGTAAGGTGATGAGATTGGAGACCCTTTTCAAGATCTCATCATATTCAAGTCTCATTTCAATGACTTGTCTTGTCAATTTGTGGCTTGTTTCGCAATAAGAATTCCATTGCGAAATCTTCTGGCACAATAGTTCTTTTTGGTGCATCAGTAGGGAGTTAAGGCTGAGCACTTCAGTATTAAACTAATCAATTTCTGGATCATCTTTGTGTAGATCAGTCATTCCTTGTATTTTTGTTTCCTTCTCTACTAAGCTAGTTTGATGTTTTATTTGCGTCTTCTCGAACTCTTGTTGTAGCTTAGCTAACTGTATCTCTGCCTACTGGTCAAATTTTGCTTGCTGTAATTGTTGTTCAAGTGACAAAACTTTATCATCTTTTTCTTTAAGTAACATTTGCACCTCTATTGCCTTGTCAATTGTTGTTGTAGCATAGGCACCTACAAACTGGGATAGTCTAGTAAGGTCGGCGGATGGATCGATGAGTGAGTCTTTCCAGAGAACATCAATTGGTTCATTATCATGGGTAGTAACAACTGTAGAATCCAAATTCCTTTTCTTGCTTTGTCTTTTAACAATGACATTATGCTGTGCATTATAAAGGACATCTAGAGGGGTAATCTCCTCTATTCTCAAAAAAAATTTAGAGGTGGCGGTAACAACGATGTGTTCTACCTCTTGAGTATTTATAGTCTCCTTTGTTGTAATTTCTTGAGTTGTATTTTGTTCTGGAGTTTTCAATTCTGGCATTCGCTCCTCTATATTGAGCCTTTTATTAAATTTGTTGTATTATTCCTCTAAATCAACCATCAAGGGTTTTATTGGTAGTGTGGATGTGGCATGGATTTCAGCTTGTCTGCTTGTTGAATTTTGCTCAACTGTCTTCTCCGTAGATTGGGTTGTATCCTTTTCCAACTCCTTGCTTCTGCTTTTCCCATTTTGTGATGACTTCTCTTATTCCCTAGTAGATTTGTCTTGTGATTCTTCTTCAGAATTAGTTTTAGAATATTCTTTAGAGTCACCTTCTATAATTACACTGGGAGTAGGGTCCCTTATTGGTTCAATCAATAATTGTTCCAATGGGACCTTTGTTAACCTCCTTTCTCTATACTCGTAAAAGGTTTCAAGATATTCACGGTCAAAAAGTAATTGTGCTATATGCTTCATTTTTGCGAAGGTGTTTTTCTGCAAAAATATGTCATTAAATGCATCTTCCTCATTACTGAATACTTATATTTTCACCATGGTGATAAAGTCCTTGACAGTGCCGAATGGATCATATTGACTTCCAGGGAATTTAGGTAACCGCAGAGATAACATAATCCCTACTTCTTTAAATTCATGCCCCACGTCGCGTAATGAAAATGCTCCACACTACAAAGGGAATGTAGGTCAGATGGCCTTTTTTGCTTCCTTTAATGTTTTTCTCATCCCTCTTTCACTAGTTGTTTAATATGCTATATCTCTAGCCATCAATTTTTCTGGGACATAGTATGCGAGAACATGGGGAGAGATAATGCTGCCAAATACCCTGATATATGTAAATGTCTCCTCCCAAAACCATCTGGCCAGTGGGAGGATATCTACCTCGACTTCTAGCGAAAACCTGGGGGCATCTCGGTTATAAAGTCATTTGTGGATAGGGAGCATAACTCCATGATAACTTTTGAGAAAATGTGGTTGAAAGATAGATTCCCACATGTCTTTATGGTATATGTGAATGGGAGGTGCATTTTGAATAGTCAAATTCCATCTCATGACAGGAAATTTCGAACTGAAACAAATTGCATCCATTACATAGGCGGTCATAAAAAATTTAGTGTAAACCCTTAAAGCAACACTTATTTTCCTTGTATACTCCATTATTGTTCTTGCTAAATTGTCAAACAAAATGTGTGCCCAATTCATTACAGTTGAGTTAACGGCTAAATCTATTAATGGCAACCATTCTGGGGAGAATTTAGTAGTATCTGGTTTGGCAAATAGTCTACATAGCATGGCCACTACAAAACTATGAGGGGGACAAATAAACACAATAGTGTACATACTATTCTTGTCTTTCTTGATTTTTCCCATATTATTTGACCATGTCAAGGTGCAGTGCACTAGGTCCTTGTTCTCTTTGGAAAACTTCTCAATGAACTGCCTGTTGTAGATGACTTGTGGCTCTAATAGGTGGTACATAAGTCACAGGTTGTCTAGCGTAAAAGATCCATAACCTCTTGGCTTCTTCTCTTTAGTTCTCTGTTTGAGATGTCAACTTCATCAATAACCCATTTAGCTATGTTTGTATAAGGGAATACCTTTTCACTTTTCCTACCTTCTCTTGTGTTTCTACGAGATGTGAGATGCCAGTCGCTCGTTTATTGTCTCAAAACATAGCTACTTGTTAGGTTTTTCTACGTAAAGACTTTTTTTTAACAAACGATGGACCTAAACATTTGTTCCTGATGTATTTAAGGAGTGGGTCTAGGTCTTGATCACATTTCGCACTATCGATTGATGGTAAGTTTGTGGTGTTCTTTTGAATGCTCGAAATGTGGTGCAATAAAGGTTATGATGCCATCACAATTTCGCATCTTGCTTATTTTGGGATAACCTTTTAAGGCGAGCTCTTCATAAATAGCGATATGCGGTGCGAGACTAGGCTTTTGAAGAGAAAAGCTTTAGGACATAGTTTAAGTCAGAAATATGATAGTTTCGAGGTATGAAGCTTAGAGTCCCATTTTAAACATTTTTTACTGTATTTTGGTGGGTTACCAAGGTCTTTTAATGATGCTTAATCATGTGGTATGTGGGAAGGAAAAAATTTAGTAGTCCTTTTGAAAAAAGGGGGTTTGATTGATATCTTTCTTTATTCCAAAAATAAAAGAAATGCCTCAATGCTAAGTTTATTTTTTGGATGGTTTTGAAAAGGGTCCCCATTTATTAATGTAATATTAACTACTACTATTAATAAATGGGGGGTTGTTGAATAGCACAACAATTGGCGATTCACTTGGAAGAACAAGTTATCCCTAAGAGTTTTTTGAAATTTCTAAAACTTCAAAAATAAAGATAGTTTTGGAAATAAAAATAAAATACATGGACTATAAGGTAAGTAATAATACTCAATAATAATAAAACAACATCTACTTAACTACCATTCTTTTGATTATTCTTTTCTTAACATAAGAAAGTCACTTGTCGACATTAGTCATTACTTGGTTTTAAAGATAAAAGCAAGGAGACTCTCCTCAAATCAGTTTTTTGTATACTCAGTTGCCATGGGTAGAGCCTCTGCTACGAGCAGGCATTCATAGCCTCAACAAGGTTACATTTTAACCAAAAATGATTCAGTATCCCACCTATATCATAATGCAATCCTTAAGATAAGCTCATTTGTATATTTATTGCTTTCCTTATTTTCTGAAGTAATTCAGTCTTCCTTAAAATCTTAATCTTTTATCTCTTAAATGACAATGTCTTGGTTTGGTGACCAAAATTAACAATGCCATTCACTTGATTTGTAACTTAGCTGAATAAGCTAGCTCTTGATGAGACCCCTTGCCTTTTGATTAACATAATCTTAAGCCATTACCCTGTTTTGATATCCAGTATTGGTAATGTCAATTAGTTATAATCTTATGATCATGGTAAGCCAGCTCTTGATAAGACCTCTTATCTTTTAAGTTTAAGTATATTTTAGAATTACACTCTATAACTAAAAAAGGATTAGGTGGGGAGAATCATTAGCTCCTTAAGAGCTTATGGATGACAATTGTATGGTTTTAAAGATGGTTTTCTATAGAGAGACATTGCTTTGTTATTGATACTTTTCTTGACTGATGTAAAGGAAAAATTTCTTTCTAAGGCTAAGCTTCATCAAAGATTAGATAATTTTGGCAGAAAACAAGCAATTTTGGAGCGATATAACTTAACTATATATTTCATATGTGAAGATTACTTTCATAACAATCTTTACTTACACAAGTGAAAAAAAAAACAAAAACTAAAACTAAAAAAACAAAAAAAAAAAAAAAAAAAAAAAAAAACAACAAAAAAGAAAAACAAACAAATAAACAATCAATCAAACAAACAAACAAACAAAAAAACAAAACAAAACAAAACAATACTCTAGGCAATAATATACAGTGAACAAAAGAGATCATCTTCTATGGAAAGTATTTCTTTAGAATCTGCCCATTAAGAGGTAGAGATTCTCTCTTACCTGATAAATCTTGTAATAGAAAATTTGATGGGCCTATTTGTTCCACAATCTGAAATGGGCCAAGTCACATTTGCTAGAACTTGTGATTCTTACCTTTCTCTTCATGGGCTTTATCCCATTTCAATACTAGGTCTCCGAGTTGAAAATATTTTGAAATTATAGAATTTGAAACAAAGGAGGCTTTGACTAACTGCTAGTAATGTGCATATGTGATCTTGGATTTTTGTCTTTCCTCTTCAAGCTTACGGATTTGTAACTGTCTAACCCGCATAGATGAGGAAGAAGTTTATTCAATGAATTAAACTAAGGCTAAAGAGGGAATCGCTACATTTGTTGACAAGAAAACTTCTTTCCCATAGATCAAATTAAAAGGAGAGGTGCCAATGGAGGTTTTCTGAGTTATTCAATTTGCCCATAGAGCAAAAACTAAAGACTTATGCCAGTTCTTTCGGCTTTGGTCAACAATTCATTTAATAATCCTGATGAGGTTGTTGTTTGTGGATTTGGCTACTTGCAAGTAATATTTAGCAGAGTACTTAAGCGTAAAACCTATTTTAAGAGCAAACTCTGTCATAACATTGCCTAAAAAATAAGATGCATTATCAAACATCAAGGAAGATGGTAGGCCAAATCTAGTAATGATAAATTGATCTATGAATTCAATAATGTTATCAGAATTGGCTACCTTGAATGGAATTGCTTCTTCCCATTTGGTGAAATAATTAGTAGATCTAACGATATACCTATGTTTCTTAAAAGAATGAAGAATTATCTCACCTATTATTTTGAATCCCCATTGCTCAAATGGTTGGTCAATCTTGACTAGCTGTAAAGGTAATGTGGGTTTCCTCTGTCTTCCAGTAGCTACCTGACAAATCTTACATTTCCTTACATAACTGTGCACATCTTTGAATAGTGTTGGCCAGTAATAACCAATATGCAGGATTTTATACATTGTAGTATCTCCTCGAAAGTGACCACCAGCTAGTCCATCATGAAGTTCCTACAACACCTTGTCTCCCTTAGACTTTTCAAGACATCTAAGTAAAACAAAATCATAATTTATTCTAAACAACACATCATTAACAATTTGATGTTGTCTAGCTTTTAATCTCAAGGCCCTTTTCTTTGTGTAATTTAATTGGGTTGGGGCATATTCGTTTCTCAAGTAAAATATGATATCAGCATATCTTGACTCAGTGTCATTAAGGCTTACCTCATAGACTTGTACATCATCACCTAAATGTTTTAATGTTGATAGATTTGATGCTTCTATCAACAACCTGCAAAAACCTTTACCTTTTACAATCTTTGTTGGTCTGATTTTGATGTCATATTCTTACAGAGTTGTAAGCCAATTCTCTCTCCTTTCACCTACATCCCTTTGTATTAAAGTACTTCTCGCTGTTGAGGATGGTACTATTACTTTGGTGTGGGTTTCGAGGACAAAAGGTATGAAGTGTTTTATTGATTTGAAAACAACAAAAGTTTCTTTTTCAACATCTGAGTAATTCAATTCAGCTCTCTCCTGATTTACTTGTGTCAATATGGCTGCATATGATTTCTTGGATGCGAAAGTGTATAAAATGAAATGATTTGAAAAAATCAGTGTTGTTAAAGATGGGGCATTTATGATTGCTTGTTTTAACAAGTTAAAATCTTCATGTTCCAAGTGTCTCCATTTAAACAGGGAATTTTTCTTTATTATGGATTGAAAAGGTAAGACAATTCTTCAAAATTCGGGGAAAAATATTTTAACAAAATTTATTTGACCTTGGAAAGATTGCATTGATTTTTTGTTATGCGGTAGAGGTATTTCAGATATTTCTCTAATTCTATCGGGTCAATATTAATTCTTTCTTTGGACACAATGAATCCAAGGATCTTTCCTTCACATAACACGAAAAAATATTTCTTGGGATTAAGAGAAATTCCATACCTTTGGCAACATTGAAATATTTGCTTTAAATCCCTTAGATGATTACTGCATTTTTTGGAATATACAATTATATCATCTAAGTAGATTACTATTGATTTGTTTACTAAACCATTGAACACTATGTCCATGGCTCTCTAGAAAGTGGCACCAACATTAATCAATCCAAATGGCATCTTTTGATAAGCATAAGTGCCCCATTTTGTCCTGAATGTAGTTTTCAGCAGGTCATCTGGATGTACTAAGGTCTAATTATAACATGAGAATACATCTAGGAAAGAACATTAGTTCTGAGCTTGCAACTTATTGCAATATCTGTTCCATAGGGGGTAATGGGAAATTTTCCTTTTCGCAAGCTTTATTGGGGTTGTGGAAGTCTATACATATCCAAATATCTCTGTTCTTTTTCCTAACTCGGACAAGATTGGAGACCCATTGGTAATGTCTAACAGGAAAACTAATCTTGGCTTTCAACAGTTTATTCAATTGAAATTTAATTTCACTTTCAAAATTAGGATGGATCTTCATTAATTTCTGTTGGATAGGTCTTCCAACAAATGTCACAGGAATAGTATGTTGAAAAATAGAGGTTTCATATGCCTTAAGATCTTCATAGTTCCATGTGAAGACATTCTTGTACCTCTTTAACAAAACCATAAAGGCTAACTTTTCGTCTGACGTAAGTCCAAGACCTAGATTAATATTTGAAGGTTTTAGGTCAGTCCCAAGATTTATCAATCCAAACCTCAGAGTTGAACTCTGAATTTTTGAATTGGTGTATTGTTTAAATCTGTCGTTGAAGTAATATAAATCTTCCAACTTAACTACATATTTTGGTATAGAATTATTGATTGTTTCTTGTTTAAGTTGGTTATCATGCTAGTCTTCATCAACTATCTAGTCATCATAAGAGCCTTCTCAAGTCAGGAAGTTTATGATATCTGGATCGTTATTAAGGACTCTCCAGCTGGTGATATTATGGGGAATAGATGGCCTAAAACTTAATTCAATGGAAAATTGATTAGGGCTATAATCCTCTGGTGGGATAAGCTTGGAAGCGACATTAGCTAGGAGATTGATACTAGCATTTTGAAGTCTTGGGATAGGGGAAATATTAAACACTGTAAAGTGAAACATCAGGTCTTGAACTAACGACTGATAGTGTTTGAAATGTCCTGAAAATTAGTGTATATTATTTATCATCTGTTTTATTACAATCTTTGAATCTTTGAATACTTGGAGGTGTTTGATATTAAGGAAAATTTCCTTATACAAACCTTCAACTAGTGCTTCATATTCAATGATGTTGTTTGTGCAATCAAATTCAAGTTTGCATGCTAAGTCTTTTCTCCCTCTGGGCTAACCAATGTGCATCCTGCTCTTGCTCCAACATTGGATTTTGATCCATCAGAAAATAATTTCCAAAATAAATATCTAACTAGAGGTTTATCTGCAAAATTTACACAGTTAGAAGTGTCCGTTTGGGAAAAAAGTTTGACTTGAGATACAACATAGTTTTCTAAGAAACGTGAAGCCTGAGCATTGAAATTCCCTAGAAATGATTCTACATGGTAGTTTCTGATGATATTGTTACTATACACGACTAGTTCATTTTCTCCTTCTAGCTCTGTTACTATGTACTTTTTATGTTTCTCGCGATCAACCCTTATTTGATTTCGCTTGCCATTATAGGGAAGCCACATGTGAGTCCAGTGAGTTGAAAAATAACCATGAAGTTTTTCTGACCAGTCTCTACTAAGGATTAAGCCATAGAACTCAAGAATATCAGCTACAAGTATGTCAATGAGTTGAGAATATTTAGGGTTTGATAAAATTCTGATGGTTACTTAGTTAAGTTCCCCAACAACCTTGACTTGAGATCGATCTAACTATATTATACATATATTAAATTTCTGAGGCTAAACATTCAACTTTGCATAAACTTTTCTAGGTAAGATGTTAGATGATGCTCCTGAATTAACTAAACAATTGTGTAAATTCTTATTAAAGACTTCAAATGTAAGGATAAATGGAGGAATATGAGATTTATATCTTCCTCCAATTAGAGTGATATTCGTTGGATCAATTTTGTTTAAAGAGGTGCTAGGGGCCTTCCAATTTCTTGGGTGGCTTGTGAGATCACATCGATAGGAAGCGATGCTATAAGTACCGCTTTGAGTTATTTAAGAAGTAGCTTTTGCTTATGCTTCAATTTTCTAAGCTCATGAAAGGGGATGTTTGCCCTAGTTTTCTTCAGATCATCAATAATATTATATTCCATTTCATCATATACTATTAGAGTTTTAGGTGAACGTGAAGAATACAATTAAGTAGGAGTAGTTTGAGTGGATTTTGGTGAATATTTATTACTTGTTGCTTTGTCCCTGGGAGGTGGCATTGAAGCCTTCTACTTTGAATTTGTTTGTGACAATTCAACATGGTTTTTACTTTGGGTAGGAACAGGCAATGCTTCTTTAGTTTCTTCATTGGGAAGGATAAAATGCTACATTCCTTGTAATTTTTCCACTTCTTCATTGTCTGTTTGTTCTTCGTTTATTGAAACATCATCCTCCTCTCCATCTGATTCATCATTTGATATAGCATTTGGAGGTTTAGGATCAGCAGGAGAATTCCATTTAAATGGTCTAAAGGATTTCTTAGAAGAAGTCTCTGCTACCTATTTTTTAATATCAACCATTTTGTTAGACATGGTCTTGAGGTCTTTCTATAACCCTTCAAGATCAAAAGGATCTTTTGGTGATTTCTTCTTAGAGTCATCTGTAAAAGTCACTTTCTATATTTTTTTTTCTTCTAATGCGTTTTTCTTTTCTACAGCTAGAATTTGTTTTTCCACAGCTATTGCCTCTTTCATATTTTCATCTAAAGTTGGTCTAGAAACTCTATCAATGGAGATATAGTTGTGTTCGAGGGTAGAGAAGAAATATACCACTCATTTTAGACCTCATTGCTTGGCTTAGACATGGTTGGTATCTTATTCAATAATTTACTGAAGTGAGAGTTTAAGTCCTTAATGGGCTCTTTCGGTTTAGCTTTCAAATTGGAGAGATCATTGATTAGTGCAGTTGTGGTTCTATCATCGCCAAATTTAGTTAAAAACTGCACTTGGAAAGCATCCCAACTATTAATAGAACTTGATGCTAATGAAAAGTACCATGATCTTGCTGTTCCCTGTAAAGTGTATAGGAATAATCTTATAACTGTGTCTTCTTCCACTACTTCATTCAAGTTAATGGACAACATGAAATTGTTTATATGTTCCTCAGCTAGTAGGCCATTATCAGGATTGAATTTGGGAAACCATTTCTCTGGATGAGCTGGCAATTGATGTAAAGGTCTAGCCATCCTAACAGTTCATGGGTTAGTCCATGGCCTTGGAGGATTCTATGCCATTGCTGGTATGTGAGTAGGAGAAGGTGTAGCAGTGGTTGAAGGTGATTGCGTAGATGAAGATGTAGTTCCTGTACCCGTGTGAATCGTGATCTAGAGTGGCAAGGCATATGATCGATCTTGTCATGGTATAGACAAAATGAATGAAGATGATGAAAGAACCTCGACTTGAGATTCGGATCGTGTTTTCTTAGCTTTCTTACGACTTGGTAGAGGGAATTCAAATAAATGGATTCCAAGATTTTCAATCTGTGCTGTATTTAACCATTGAGATGGGGTAAATTGAGAGGTAACACGATCTTGGGATAACTCAGATTCATCATGAGATAACAAAAGCCCCGGTAATTTATGAATCAAAGATTGGACTTTAGGGGCTTCGGTAGAAGAAGAGTGATATGGCTTTTTTGGGATTTCAGTAGTGGGTTCCGTAATTTTCTTTGCAACTTCTCACTTAGGATCAGGGGATTTGGAATGCTTTCAAGAAGTTGGAGGTGATGGTGAGGGATTTTTACTCTTAGAATGGTCTATTGATTTGGATTTACTTTCCATTCATAGTTAGGCCCTCCTTATAGAACCAAAATGTTGAAGCCTCAAAAATCGTTGCTTCAACACGGGGGAAAACCACCTGGTTCAGACCTTCGTTTGTAGCTCCTTTTCTGTTTGGAGTAGTGGCTCCAACTAGGGATAATGGGACCATTTTCCCAATTTATTTTATGATTGTGCTAATGGGGTGATATGTGATATTTTGGAGTAATGCTTAAGCTAAAGGTAATATAATCTAAACTAATAATCACATGCATTTTATCCTAATTTAAACAATACCTAATTAGAACTATACCAGAGAGTAAATTGATGTATGTGTTCTACAATAATGTTCTAAAAGCAATTGATAATAGATACCATTCAATTGCAATGAGAAATGAATTCATTTAACAGTAATCATTTCATATAAAAAGTTAGCCGAAGCGATTGTGAAAGATATATCACATAAGAAATTATTCATGTATTCAGCATAAAATATAGATCATCATCATAAAAAAGTGCAATAATAGCAACCAAGATTCAAACATTCATACATAAACAAATTGAAGAGAAATTATTGCTTGATACATAAGTAGAAAGAATTACAAGATAAAAGTACCATTTATAATACACCCTACTCATGTGCTTCAGCAATATTGATGTACTTTTAGTCCATTCAATGCCGTCTAAGAGTACAAAGTGAAATTTCAGTAGAAGATGCTAGATCAGATAAAAATAAATCTTGTTCCATCAATTTCACTACAACTTCCTCAAAGTGACAAATGTACATGTTCTAAAGATTGTTTCTAAAAAAATTTCTGGACCTCTCTCTAAATATATGAGAGGGGTTTATATACTTAAACTATAAAATGAAAAATAAATTATTACAAAAATAGTTGAGGAGGTTTAAACAACCCTCCTCAAATTAAGCAAAATAAAACCAAAAAAGAAATGAGCATGGTGACTAGTTGTTCTTTATTTTATCCTTTAGATCACAAATGTCCATCATGGGCTTCAGTTTTGTCAGTTGGCCGATTTCAGCATTCAACTGTCTAACAAATACAATGTCGGTCATTGCTAGCACCATTTTCTCAGTAGAAGTGGTTAGGCATCATAATTTCATCCACTAGCTATGAGGTTTTATCTAATGTCGCCAATATGCTTCCCAGGTTAACTAGGTCGTTTTCCTAATTTCTTCTTCTTTTTCTTTTGTTGCCTCTCTCCAGTGTAGTTCAAGCTATTTTAGATTAGGAAGGAAACCTAGAATGGATTCTAGCACAAGGTTGGCACTATGTAAATTTTCATTAATATTTTCGATGACATTGTTTGTTGCTACTGTCGCGTCTACTAATGCCTTTTCTGCCTCTTTAAACTAAGAATCCCAATTCACAAATAAGATTTCTTTATGTGACACCTTTAGTTTAGAAAAGTCAAACTTTTTCCCATCTTCTGAATTATGCCAGGTGATGAAGTCGCAGACCTTTTTCAAGATTTTATCATATTCAAGTCTCATTTCCACAACTTGACTTGCCAATTTGTCGCTTGTTTAGCAATAAGAATTCCCTTTGTGAAATATCCTACCATAATAGTTCTTTTTGGTGGATTAGCTGGGAGTTAAGGCTGAGTTCTTCAGTAATAAACTGATCAATTTTTGGATCATCTTTATGTGGATTAGCCATTTGTTGTATTTTCACTTCCTTCTCTACTAAGTTGGTTTGATGTTTTATTTGCATTTGCTCGAACTCTTGTTGTAGCTTAGCCAATTGTATCTTTACCTGCTGGTTAGACTTTGCTACTTGTAATTGTTGTTCAAGTGACAAAATTTTATCTTCTTCTTCTTTAAGAAACATTTTCACCTTTGTTCTTTTGTTGATGGTTGTTGTAGCATAGGCACCTACAAACTGTGATAGTCTCGTAAGGTTGGTGGATAGGTCGATGGGTGAGTCTTTCAAGAGAACATCCATCGGTTCATTATCATGGGTAGTAATAGCTGTAGAATCCAACTTCCTTTTCTTCCTTTGTCTTTTAACAATGGACTTGTGTTGTGGGCTATAAAACACATCTATATGTGGAATCTCCCCTATTCTCAAAACAATTTTAGAGGTGAGGGTAACAGGGATGTTTCTACCTCTTGAGTATTTACAGTCTCCTCTGTTGTAATTTCTTGAGTTGTTTTCTATTGTGTTGTTTGCAACTCTAGCATTTGCTCCTTTGTATTGAGCGTTTTATTAAAGTTGTCCCATTATTCCTTTAAATCAATCACCAGGGGTTTTATTGGTTGTGTGGAGGTGGCATGGATTTTAGCATGTTTGCTAGCTAAATTTTGCTCATTTGTCTTCTCTGTAGATTAGGTTGTATCCTTTTCTGACTCCCTGCTTCTGCTTTTCACTTTTTGTGATGACTTCTCTGATTCCGTGGTAGATTTCTCTTGTGATTCTGATCCAAAATCAGTTTTATAATTTTCTTTAGAGTCACCTTCTATACTTACATTGGGAGTAGACTCCCTTATTGGTTCAATCAATAATTGGTACAATGGGACTTTATTAACATCCTTTCTCTGTACTCGTAAAAGGTTTCAAGATTGTGACAATTGAAAAGTAATTGTGCCATACACTTCACTTCTGTGAAGGTGTTTTTCTGCAAAAAGATGTCATCAAATGCATCTTCCTCATTACTGAGCACTCTTATTTTCACCATGGTGGTAAAGTCTTTGACAGTGTCGAGTGAGTTATATTGCATTCCAGGGAATTTAGGTAATTGCAGAGATAACATAATCTCTACTTCTGTAAATGCATGCCCCAAGTCGTGTAATGCAAATGCTCCACACCACAAAATGAATGTAGGCGAGATGGCCTTTTTTTCTTCCTTTAACATTTTTCTCATCCCTCCTTCATTAGTTGTTTGATAGGCTATCTCTCTAGCCATCAATTTGTTAGGAACATAGTATGGGAGGACACGGGGTGAGGTAATGTTTCCAAATACCCTGATATATATATATGTCTCCTCCCAAAACCATCTAGCCACTGGGAGGATATCTACCTCGGCTTCCTGGGAAAACGTAGGGGCATCTCGGTTATAAAGCAGTGTGTGGATAGGGAGCATAAATCCATGAAAATTTTGAAAAATGTGGTTGAAAGTTAGATTCTCACATGACTTTATGGTATATGCGAATGGAAAGTAGATTTTGAATAGTCCACTTCCATCACATGATAGGAAATTTCAAAATGAAACAAATTAGATCCATTGCATAGGCAGTCATAAAAAATGGAGGGTAAACCCTCAAATCAACACTTCTTTTCCTTTTATACTCCATTATTGTTCTTTCTAAATTTTTAGAAAAAAAAAAATTCCCAATTCATTGTTGTTGCATTACGGCTGCATCTACTAATGGAAACCATTGTAGGGAGAATTTAATACTATCGGGTTTGCCAAATAGTCTACATAGCATGGTCGTTGCAAAACTATGAGGGGGGAAATAGACACAGTAGTGTACATACCATTCTTGTCATTCTTGATTTTGACCTCATTATTTGACCAGGTCTGGGTGCAGTCCATTGGGTCCTCATTCTCTGTGGCAAACTTCTCAATGAATTACCTGTTGTAGATGACTTGTGGCTCTTGTATATGGTACATAAGCCGCAAGTTGTCTGGCGTAAAAGATCCCATAACCTCTTGGCTTCTTATCTTGAATTCTCTGTATGAGATGTCAGCTTCATCAATAACCCATTTAACCATGTCTGTATAAGGGATTACCTTCGGGCGTGCCGCTATGTGATGCAAAAATAAGCATGTTGTATCAAACATACGGGGGTCTAAGGAATCACGTCCATCAACCGTAACCTTCATTTCCAGGATCCTTGGTTTCTCTTCCTCCATTATATTATACATGGCCTCCCATGTAGAGCTTCCTCCCTCTCTGTTGCATGTAGTATCCGTAAACAGAGGAGTCATTTCTAACTTCTAAGGGATGACTACCTTTCCTTTCTTTACCATTGCTCCCAACGATTTTCTCTATGGGTTTTCCTTGAAAGTGAAGAACAACAACTATCAGATACACAAAGATGACAATGAACGTGAAATGAAATAATGTAGATAACTTACAAAGGTGATAAAAGGAGTTTTATTTGAATGCATGTAAGAAGATATCATATCACATTAAATGGATTTTCACACATAAATGCAGTTAACTCTTACTAAATGCCCACTAATGCTTAGTTATCCATTATCATTAACGCTCATAAATGTATGCATCATAAATTGGGAAGAAAGCTCCTAGGTTGGCAATCCTTCGAACTGCGACAGTGGTGATTTTGCAATTTGTGAAGTAATATCACAGATCACAATATCGCATTATACCTTTTCACTTTTCTTACCTTCTCTTGTGTTTCTGCGACATATGAGATGTGAGCCACTCATTTATTGTCTCAAAACATAGCTACTTGTTAGGTTTTTGTATGTAAAGACCTTTTTTAATGAGTGGCGGACCTAAACATTTGTTCATGATGTATTTAAGGAGTGGGTCCAGGTCATGATCACATTTCCCAATATCGACTCATGGTAAGTTTGTGGTGTTGTTTTGAATGCTTGAAATGTGATGCGATAAAGGTTATGATGCAATCACAATTTCGCAGATCACTTGTTTTGAGATAACCTTTTAAGGTGGGCTCTTCATAAATAGCGATATGCAATGCGAGACTTGGCTTTTTAAGAGAAAAGCTTAAGGACCTAGTAGATGTCATAAATATGATAGTTTCGAGGTATAAAGCATAGAGTCCTCTTTTAAACATTTTTTACTGGATTTTGGTGGGTTAGTAAGGTATTTTAATGATGCTTAATCATGCGGTATGTGGGAAGGCAAGCATTAAGTAGTCCTTCTAAAAAACGGGGGTTTCATTGATATCTTTCTTTATTCCAAAAAGAAAAGAAAAAGGAAATGCCTAAATGCTAAGTTTATTTTTTGGATGGATTTTAAAAGGGTCCCCATTTATTAATGTAATATTAACTACAACTATTAAGAAATGAGGGGTTTTTGAATAGCACAATAGGTGGTTAGCCACAGGGTTGGGAATTTTACAAGGACTATAATTCATGAAAAACTAACAAAACAAGAGTTGGTTTTGGCCCATGATGAATTTGGTAATAAACATTCTATTAATAGGGTTATTGGAATGAGTCCTTTCTAGATTTTTTATGGAAAAGCACTAAAGGGAGTAGTAGATTTTTTTATGTTGCCAAATATGGAGGATAGAAGGGGTGTTGATGCAAGTGTCTTTCTAAAAAATATGCTGGAAATGAAAGAGCGCGTCAAACTAAATCTTCATAAAAGAAATTCAAGTTATAAGGGACAAATACATTATGAAGAAATAAGGTTTTTTACGAAGACATAGAAATTGTGCATTTAAAGAAAGAATGTTTTCCTAGATGTACATTTATTGATGCCAAGTACAAAATAAGTACATTATTTCAAGTTATGGAGAGGACTTTTGGTAATGCCTATGAGTTGGAATCACAAGAAGAAAATGACATTTCCTCGACATTAAATGTTGTTGACATGTATAGGTTTTACAAATAAGGAAGGGATGGTGAAAAATATACCATAGATGAGTGGAATAATCAATTTCCCTTCAAGGGATCTGAAGAATTAGATCAATTCTTTGATAACAGGGTTAGCAAAAGAAACTCAAATAATGATAATTATGAGTATATGATCAAGTGGAGAAACAATGGATTTGATGATGTTTCATTGTTTTTAAAAGAAGAACCGACATGACTAAGAGGGTCTTCCTCCTTTGTAATAATCATGTTACAACCACATCATCTATAAGATCATGCTTTTCTTACCAAGGATGTCTAGTGCAAAAGTATCTTTGGCTAAAAGAAAATTGCATCAATAGAGTTTAGTTATTAGTTTAGAGTATAAAGTAAGCATGCTATGAAAGAACCCCATTTAATACTATTGTGAAACCACCTTACTTCCACCCATCCTATTGTGACATGCTATGGTACCAAATTACTATCATAGTGTTGTGACATCGTGTCAATGCTACAATTAAGAAACATTTCCATGTTGTGAAACTGCTCTCTTGGTAAAGCGCTATGATATATTTTTATATTATAGTATTTTAACACCTCCTTGCTACTAAAATGCTATAATAACACCTTTTCATTACAATGTTGTGACATTGTTGTTGTGATAATGTTGTGATTCTACCTTGTTATGGTAGTGTTAGGACTTCACATTTATTGTTACATTATTCCAACTTTGTTACAACACTATATATCATGATCTAAATTGATTCCACATTTGTTGAGGGTCTTTGTGATAAATTGGTCATCCACCTACAAGATGAAATAATGGTTAGTTAGGAATTAGATGAGGAATTCAAATCACCATGAATTTTTAGTATGTGAGGTAATGGTGAATGAATTGGGAAATTATCGAGGAATTCAAACTAATGTGACTATTTAATTTCCCAATCATTATTTAAGTGCATGGAGTGGATAGAGGTTGGAGGAGGCTAGAAGAGATGGAAGAGGAAGAAGAGCAATGCATGTGAATTAGGAGAGGAGAAGCAAGAATAGTTGCATTCATCTGATGAAGAAATAGGCATTGCATATGAAGAATTATAACATAGTTTTAGGGATGTACATATATTATAGAACAAATTTGATGTGCATGTGAATAATAAATGAAAATTTGATGTTGTTGCTTGTTAAGTTTACTGTAAATTTCTCAATTTTCTCACTGAATGTGCTACTATTTATATTATATTAATGATATCATACAAATATTTTTTTAGTCTATAGGATATGACCATGTTTATATAGTTTTTGTGTACATGATTATGTTCCCCTACATCTAGAAATATTGAAAAAAGGGCCAATTTTAAGAAATTGCCTCAAAATATTAGGTTTTGATTGGAAGCTAACAATGTCAATCAATTGAGATATTAATTCTATTTACTTGGTGTGGCCTAATTTTTTTATGAACACTAAACTGCCTCCATGGATGTTAACTAAGAGGTAGCACGCAATGTTTACAATGATTATTTCAATTAATTTTTCAAAATAATTTTTTAATGAAACATTCCATATGTCCTCTTTATTGCATAATTTGTAACTACATACTTACATATATACAATTATTGACTAACATAATTATTTATGACATATCTAGACAGATAGGGAAAAATAGTTTCAATTACATGGAAGACATACATGGGAAAGCCATGATGCCTTAGGGATAATAAATTTTTAATTTATGTCATTTTTATAGCTCACATTAACATTGCCCTAAGTCCATTAGAGAACCACCATACGAAGAACGTTGAAATGGCATGCCTCCTCAATGGAAACACTTAAAAAGTCAAGTTTTCATCATCCAAGTGCTGATAGGACACTAGAAAATGGCGTTGTAATGCCCCAAGTACCTTGGAAAAAAGAGTGGAAGGCTCTGAACATTCATCCACAAAATTTGAAGTGTATAGAGTGGGTAAGGAAAATGGATAAGCCCCTTATAGGGTGAAAAGGAGATCAACTTCAAGATAATTAACAAAATACCAAATTAGATTAAGTTAAAAGAATGTATAATTTCATTTAATTACTTTTCCAACTTATTTATAAAATAAATGTTATTCCATGAGGCCATCAGATTAATGTGAACATAGGTGTATGAACCAATATTAAGTATTCAGACCCACATTAACCTAAGCAATTTCTTGTGAGCTTGACCAAGTGTATCCGTAAGAGGAATAAACTTTTTTGAGTAATGTAAAGGTGATACAACTATTGTAAGTGGATTTATGTAATAAGAACTAAAATTTTTCATCCATTTATTCATTGTTTACTTCATGTGAATTTATGTGCATTTTGGTATATTTATTTGATACTGTGAGGTTATAGGATAATAATGTTGGCTGCATTTTCTAGTCTTTTGTTTACATATTACTCATGTAGGGAATCGAGGGTTTGATTCTTGGAGCTTACATATGCCAAGTTAAAAAGGGCCAACCTTCCTAGATAAGGTTTTATCCATCACACTTTTCCTCTTCATTTGTCTTTATGGTCATTCAAGTTAATACGGGTTATGTAGGTTATATGAATTACTCTCAATCATAAGTGAGTTGGGTAGGTTTGTGGGATTTAGAGAAAAATTTAACAATAGAGAAAAATTTCGGTAAACAATAATGAAATATTACACTTTAATGTTATCTAATTTTATGAAAACATCATTTATCTATTTTAAATAATTCCTTGCTATAACTAACACTAACATTAATCCATACCTTGAAAATTTTCAAAAAATGGGTAAATTCATGCATAGATTTTTGTCCTAGGAAAAAATATTATTCTTAAACAATTTTAGGAATGGAGGTAGTTAATGTGCATATGAACTTCCTTCGTAAGAACCATAGGTATAAAACTATTGAAAAACAATTTTTCAATGGGAATGAAGAGACTAGGATAAAATAATGTAGAATGAAACCTCAACTATGGATGCTCGAATATGATAGAACTAATCAAGGTAATAAATTAGTTTATGTATATGATCTAGGTGGATATTAGTGGCCACCCACATATTCCACTTGGACCCACCATTATACAATTTCTTTCAATTTCCGTAATTGTAGCACAATTTACCATTTTTGGCAATTTTTTGAGTCTTGAACCTTTGAAGCTGTTTTGAGGCCCTAAACGACATTTTTTTGGAAAATAGGAAAACTTTCAAGTTTATTTGATGTTTACAGTAGAAATTTTTAGTCCTCGGATAGATTTGTAATGAGTTATTGTGCACATCAAACAAAGATCACATGCCAAATTTGCGACTCTGAGAAGTTGATGTACCAAACTACCCAAATGGGGTCCACAGTTTTGGAGCTTCATCTCTTAGGGTTAGGTTTTTGGATGTTTATGGTTTTACATTATCTCTAAATAATAAATAACCCATCTACCTTTAATATAACAGACTTTAGAAGCATGTATCTGCCACATCTCTTCTCAGGGATAGGCTACGATCACCCGAGGTAGTTTATTTCCATTCTATATGTAAGCATCCATCAGTTATTTTATATTAATGAAATGAAGTTTTATTTTCGCTGCATCTCTGTGTTTAAGTTTATATATGTATTTTGTTTTGTTGCTACCTAAGTCTTGATCAATACCATATATAATACTTCAAAATTTGTTTACTAAACTATGTTTATAATCTCCAAGAATTATTGATCTACTTTGATTTATATTTAGTAAAGTTCATCAATGAATTAATGGACTTCCATGAAGAATAGAATTTTATCCTATATAATTCAACATGTTTTTGTACTATGAGAATGTTATGAAACTAGCTCACAAAAATATAGAAAAGATAGGTCAACACCTTAGAAATAAGCCTCTTCTGGGGGAAACCTCCTTTACATTACACAAATGAACAATCCTTAGATGATACAAATGACTAAACCTCCCTTCTATATATAGGAGTCTAAAGGGTCACAATCTAATCAAGCTGACATAACAATAATAACATAAGGGCACAAAGATAACAATAATGGGTTTCTATGGGGCATACTAATAACAATATGGGGACAATAGGGGCACAATAATAAGAACAAAGGATACAATGACTATAGTAATGGGGGAATCACTAGTATTATAGGGGCCTAACATGCCCCTCTCCTTCTAAAAAACATTTTCCTCAATGCATGAGTAGTTCTGGATTCTTCTGTATAAAATACTCATCCTCCCACATGGAATCCTCAGTGGACAAGTTCTTCCACTTGATGAGATACTCTGAAATTGATCAATTTTGTAGCTATTCATTTCTTGTTTCTGTGACTACTTTTGGCTCCAATATAATTTTTCCTTCATCGTCAAGTTCTGGCAATATTGTCTGAACTAAGAGCTTGTTTCCTATAACCTTCTTTGAACATGAAACATGGAAAACTGGGTGCACCCAAGAAGCTGCAAAAAGCTCCAATTTGTATGCCATAGTACCAGTCTTTTGCAACAATTTGTACGGACCATAATACTTTGGTGATAATTTATTATCCTTCTTAGCTTGATTGAGGGACATTTGTTTATATGGTTGTAGCTGTAGGAATACCCAGTCACCTACATCAAAACTTCTTTTGCTGCAATGTTGATATGCCTGCTGTTTCATTCTATTCTGCGTCAATGTGAGGTTATCCTCTAAGGGTTGGACAGCTTGTTGTTGATGCTCGATGTCATGTTCCACTACTTGAACCTTAGAATTTTCTCTTAAATATGATGTGATGGATGTTAGATGATATCCATAAAGTGCCATAAATGGGGTCATTTTTGCTACAGTATGGAAAGAAGTGTTATACCACCATTCAACCAGAGACAACCATTTGACCCATTGTGTCTATTTATTACATACAAAGCAATGAAGATATTCTTCCAAACATTTATTTACTATCTCATTTTTCCCATCAGATTGAGGATGATAAGATGAGATATGAGCTAATTGAGCATCGGGACATGAAAATAATTTTGTCCAAAAATTCCTAGTAAAATGGGATCTTTGTCACTTACAATAACCTTTGGGTTTCCATGTAGCTTTTGAATTGTTTCCATAAATGCAGTAGAAATTGTGTTGGCTTTAAATGGATGTGATAATGTACAAAAGTGTGCATACTTGGTAAGTCTGTCAACTACCACCGTGATGACACTTTTTCTTTGGACTTGGGTAAACCTGTGATAAAATCCATTGAAACCTCCTCCCAACATTGGCTTGGAATGGATAAAGGTTGTAATAAACTCGGGGTCTTAAATGTTTCAACTTTATTTTGTTGGCAAACCAAACATTGTGCCAAAAAATTTTGAATATCTGATTTAAGACCATTGCAAAAAAATTCCTTCTTAACCCTGTGGTAAGTTTTTAAAAATCTTGAGTTCCCTCCTAAGGGAGAAGTGTGCAATTCGATAAGAATTTCTTTGAGTTGGGAATTCTTACATAGGTATAAACTATCTTTGTACCATAAAAAATCATTTTTCCAGCTAAATGTATTAGATGTGCTGGGATCTTGTTGTAACTTTCAAATGAGTGCCCACACTTCTTCATCATTCTTCCATTCTCCCCCTTGCTTCGTTTATCCAATCCAGTTCGATAATAGAAATGGCACACAACAATGCTTCCACATCCTCATCCTTTTTTGAGAGTGAATCTGCCACAACATTTTTCTTCCATTTTTTTTAGATGATTCAACATCATAACCCAACATATTTGTGACCCATTTGTGTTGTTCTTTAGAGGATAATCTTTGTTCTAAAAAGTATTTAAGACTATCATGATTTGTTTTCACCATGAAGTGTCTTCCCATTAGGTAGGTTTTCCATTTCTTAAGTGCATGTGGTATCACCAAAATTTCCTTCTCACAAATAGCTTTGTGTAAATACTTTCCCTTGATTGGACGACTTTTAAAAGAAATGGGTCTTTCATCTTGCATTAAAAAAAGACCTATTCCATTTCTTGAAGCATCACATTCCACAATAAAGATTTTTGTGAAGTTCAACATAGCTAAGACTGGTGCTTGGCACATTGCCTCTTTATGATGTTTGAAGGCCTTTGTTGCTTCCGGAGTCCATGAAAATGCATCTTTCTTCAATAATGTTGTTATAGGTGCTACTATTCTCCCGTAATTATTAACAGACTTGTGATAATACACTGTCAAGCCGAGAAATCCTCGCAGATACTTTATGGATGTGGGGATTTTCCATTCCTTAATGTCTTTAATTTTGCTAGGGTTTACCTTAACACCGTCGTGAGATACAATATGACCCAGATATTCCACCGTTTGTACTCCAAAGAAACATTTGGAGCTTTTTTCATATAATTGTTACCGGGAATAGTGTCCACTCGGAGCTGTTATTCCCACTAAGACTGGTAGCTATCTTAGAAACAAACAAGTAAAGTCTACTTTTGCTTTCCTTTACGAAAATAGATAAGAGTGGAACAAAGGGAACCAACCTTAGTCTTGCGCTTGGTTCCCTTTCTTGATTCCTCTCCTTCCTGATAGATCTTTGCTACTTCTTCTTCGTCTGCCCAGCTTCAGAGAGCACCTGTGGTATCAAAGCAACATAATACTATCGAAGAACAGAGATCTATATTCATAAATAACAGAGGACCAGATATGTGTTAACCATACAAATGCATATATAATCAAACATACAAGAATATGGACGAAAACTTGAATAGATTTATTAATATCAAGAAAAGAAGAGGATTGCAACCATATGTTCTGATCCAGCATCATCCTCCAGTAGGAAAGCCCTTCTTCACCTCAAGTAAAGCTTAGATGACCCAACACTATGAAGTTTCACCAGAAAACAAAGAACACTTCTCTACAAGATACAAAATTCCAGCCTCCAGATCTCTGTGATGAGGGATCCATATATAGATGATTTTTGGGGAATAAGTCATCTTCTGGGGTCTTGATCAGTGTCCTCTCTCTGATAGTTCTTGATTCCACTTGGAGATTGATGATCTCTTACTCATCCCTGGTCGGAAACAGAGAGGCAAGTCTCAAAGGGGAAGCTTCTGGAAGATTCCATGATCTTCAACCTCGAAAATTGTCCTTGCCATTTGTCCATTCCCGACCCACGCGCCCTACAGAGGGTTTGTTTAGTATGCATCGCACCCTTTACACTGGGAAGGTGATCTGCATCGCATCCTCTGCACTGGGTATTCAGTATGGTCTAGTTTTGACCATTTATGAGCAATTTTTAGTGGAGAACTTCTGGGAGATGATGTAATTAACTGCCCTTGTTCCTTTAGGTAGTGAAGCAACACTTTTAGGGACTTAGGAGCCCTCAGTTTATGGAAATTGATGATTGGGGTTGTAGTGCCCAAAAATGTCTATAATAGTTGCCCCCTAAAGCATGAGGTCCTTAATCTTTTGATGTCGGGTGAAATGCTTTACCATGAGGATCAGAAGTTTTTTCAAGCTAGGAGGTGACCTGTAATAAGATACAATACAATACATTATCTTCATAACATTTTTCATGATCTAGCTGAGGTGGGCAGTCCCATGCTCAGCTTTATAAATTCATTTTCATGTACATAGGATAGACAATCGTCTGTGTGGCAGACTGATGATTTGGACTCATCATCCTTTGATTTGGATGATCATCTGTGTGACAATGATGTACATTTGATGTCTTTATATTCCTGAATGTATCGCAGCCTGGATGGATGAAACTAGATCCAGGGTCTTCAAAACTCATTCAATCTTCACTTGGAGTACAAGTCGATCCATGTGAAAAATGTTCTGGAGTCGAACATGGAAAGACATCCATGATTACCAGCCAATGATGTAAGTTGTTAATAGGCGCGAGAGGAATCACCGATAATGACAATGACCCTCAAGGTACTACAGTAAAATTCACGTGCCGTGAAAAATGACTTGGCATCAAACACCATGCAAGATCTCTCGGTCGAAGGCCATTAATGTAAACCTATCGCTGAAAGTGAGAAACTTCCCATTGAGTAATGCAAGCTTCAAAGTACTGGAAGGGTTGTCCCTAGGTCAACTTCTTGGATAATGAGCTGATGTCGACAAGGAGTGACCCGTAGTAGGAGGGCCTTAATGAATCCCACATCTACGACACGGAATGAAGCAAATGATTTTGGAGGTCAAAACGATTTGATGATATAGTGTTCAGGGTGGCGATCATGAAAAGAATGGAGCGTGAATGTATTGCAGTGGGTGAGACAGGCGAATTCTCTGAAGGACTTCTCTTGAACATATCGGCGACACTAACAATGGATTGGTAGCGTTAACCCCAAAGATGGATGGTGTGACGAACCAATCGTGATATGACCAGTGAAAAGAACAACCCAACCCGGCTCGGATGCAGAAGGAAAGTGTCATGTTCAAGAGCGACTTGCTACCAATGAAGTTTTTTCAAGTTTTCTTCCCAATTTTCCCCAGTCATTGCTGACCAGTACCTCTTTATTTTTTTCAAGCTTGAGGAGGATAACATATGCTTGTTCTATAATCCGCCCTTCGGGCGAACCTGTTGCTATATTTTAGCGAGCCTAGTGATAGTGAAACTCGTTCTCATCCATTTGGACGAGTTTGTCACTATTCAGTTTTAACGAGTTTAACGACAAAGATAACTCGGTCCTTTTAAATTTTAGAGAGTCTGAAAGGGATGGAAAGGAGACTCCAAAGATTCTTTTTTGTCATATAATCCCTCAAGTCTGAAAAAGCTTAAAATAATATGAAAGGGATGAATTTTCGATAGTTTTAATGAGCCGAACAAGATAAGCACTTGAGCTTTTTGTGTAATAATCCCTGAAGTCCAAAAGATTAAAATATAGAGGAGGGATAGCACTTCCAATGACTTTAACGAGCCGGAGAGGCTAATCGCTCGACAATATTTTATTATTTTACGAGTCAGTTGAAAAGAGCTTAAAGGAGACTCGTTTTTTGAGGAAAGACTGATGATTTCGGGTAGCAGCTGATTCCAAGTAAGGTTTGGAATTTTCCAATCACGACAGTGTCACAAGGATGGCTAATAGAATCACTCTTCGCAGATGTTCCACGAAAGGGTAAACAATCAAATGGAGGTGAATGATCGGCTATAACAGAGTGGAGGTGATGATGAGAACACGACCAAGGCTCAAAAGCTGACGATAAGGCATTCACAATGGTTATTTACCGGTTCATTTTTTAATGAGCTTAAACTTTGGGGGAAACATTTGCTCGTGGATTATGTTTATTTTTTAACGAGATTGAATTCTGCGTTAAAACTGCTCGTGGCGGGTTTATTTTTAAACGAGCTTGAACCTTACAGTAACACTACTCGCCAGTCATATAATAAGGATGTCTCATTCAAGATGCCATTTTTTATGGGGCTTGCACCTTTTTTAAGCTTTGCCTCAGATCCGTTCTTTATGCAAGCTACGAAATGAATAGCCTTACGAGTTTAAAGGGTTAGAGGTCCTACAAATTTAAAAAATAAATGGTCAATCTTCGCTTGCATGCAGAAAGGTTTGCATGCCCCCAAGTATAGTGAAAAATTCCCAGGTTACCACAAAAGTTCCATATGGGTTGCAGACAAAATGCTTCCTTGGCGATGTCTACCGAAATAGACAAAGGTGAATGGTGGAGATGCCTACACTCACATAACTTTGACGAAGGTATCTTATTCCAGCCTAATCCCATTTTCCTGTGAGGACGGGTGTGTCAAACTAGTCATATATCCTCCACGGAAACCTACTCTATACATAAGGTTTTCCTGCCGAAACAGACCAGGGTGCATGCCCCCGTGGTTTCAGTCATATCCTCGTGAATCACTCATGCTCATCACGTGGACAGACTGGAGATCGATGAGACATTCCTTGCTTGAAAAGACCATTTAGGGATGGCGTTTGACTATTTTCTATGCATGAACCAGGGAATGACATTTGGTCTACGAGCTTGACCATTCTGCCTTCGTGCGAAAAACACATTACTCTAAAGAGTGAGGAGACGATGGCTCCCATGCAATAAATATTGTCATGCCCAATGAGTAGATTATAATCCAGGGGTCCTTGGACTACTATCACGTTCATGTGAACAGTTTTCCTTCTCAAAGTAATAGGCACATTTGGAAGGATCCCTAATGGTCGACTGGTTCCTTTGTCAAAGCTTGTCAGATTTCTCATTTCAGGCAAAAGCGATGGCGAACCAAGCGCTTTCCAGGCAGTTGAGGAAATGATACTCACAGAAGCCCCTTCATCGATGATGGTACCAACCATGACCATTCTGTAAGCTTGTACAATGATTCGAAATGGTACACTAGCTGGTAAACAAGGTCTGCCTAGTAGATTCCAGTCGAAGGAAACGACTAGGTTGCTTGGAGGTGGGACCAAATAGACGGCTGGATATGACTCTGATGAACTTCCTTCCTGCGATAAAGGAACGGGTAGACTACCCCCAAGTTCATCGGAGTCTGTGTTTACAAAAAGAATTTGAAGAGTGTCATTCTCTTTCTCTTCAGTGACGGTATCATTCGAAGATGAACATTTTGAAGGCAAGACCGGGTCAACTGTCGCCTCAACCTTTTGAATTTCATCCGGTATGGATTCAGAGGGTTCATTTTCAATGATAGATGTTTTAGCCGACCACAAAGGTGTGCTAGCCAGATTTTCAACCAGTGGTGGACTTGGCAAGAGCTTTTTATATCCAGGAGGGAGTTGTAGCAGTGAAGCAGGAAAGTCATCCAAATTTTTTTTAGCTTCGTCGAGGAAGGAATAACGGTGGACGACATGATTTCCTTCACACAATTTACAAGGTAATTTGGGATTCATTTTCTGTCTAGATACTTCACTTTCACTCGTTGATGGTGTGCTTTCAACATGATCATCAAAGGTTGATGACACTGGATTGTGCAAACGAGGAGAACAGTCCCTTAAGATCCGAGGGATGCAGGGAAAATCTCGGTGATAGTGGTCGCCATTGCAAATGACACATGGAGCTTTAGGTTCAGACAATGCGGTGTGAGGATTTTCGCTAGACGATGCCTGGTTGGCCCCTTTCACTTTTGGTTCCTTCTTCTTCTTTTCTTTGGTCTCTTTCTACTTCTTCTTCTTCTCAGTTACTTGATCTTTAGCTTTACCAGATTTATCAAGCTAAGAGGAAGGAAGGGAGGGAGAAACAGACGAAGTAGAAGGTTGGGGGGAAACTCTAGTATCATCTAGTTGCTGACTTGACTGTTCAGGAATTATGGTATTCTGAACGACAGAGGTAGAGAAGAGCCATATGGGCAAACCAATCGTCAACCCTGGGAGTGACAATGTGGCCATATGGGGTGCACCAACATCTCCCCAAAAGGAGAAAGGACTAGAATTTCCTCCAAGGGGAAATCCTTGGTTGGTAGACTCCATTTTTCTCAACCTAAAGACCAAAGAGGGAACTTGTGATGTTATTCCGCTTAAAATAAATTTTAGATGCTTTGACACAACTTGTTTTTTCAATTTTAAAGAGTCGAAAAAAAACAAAAGATGACTCTAGTCGCTTTCGATTTTTAATGAGCCTGAAGTGACAAGTGCTCAGATGGACCTTTTCTTTTAAGGAGTCTGAAAAGGAGCAAAATATACTTCTCTGGAAATCTAGGCAGAGGGATTACCAAACCAATCGCAAAACTGTAGAATACTTTTTATAGTACGACAGTCAATCTTCCCGAATGTTGTGTTCAGTGCATTGCAATTGATAGGGCGGCAGACACAGCTTCCTAAGGATAAAGGATGTAGCCTATTGGGGTCTCCCAATATATACTCGACGGTACATGGGAGCACAAGTTCATACTCGCACTTGTCGTCTCAGAGTGGAGGAATCACCCAACCAACAATGAAAACAACGGTTACCAGGTTTTACGACGTCGGAATACGTCTCTAGCCTAGAACTCTAGATGTTGTGCGTTAGGTTCCAAACCGTTGTTAGATTCATTAAATTTATTTTAAGTTGACCTTGTTTAAAAATTTTCCTTTCAGGTTCACCGTGTGATGTGTATACAATTCCTAAAATGCAGTCTAAGATGATAAACAAATGTTTAATCTTCTCTTGGCAATGAAAATCCTAGCTACAAAGGAAAGAAAGTTAAGAGTCTTTCAACAAAGAGCACAGAGCACACACTAAATGCATCGTCCTAAAACAAACCAAGCAGTCTAAATGCAAATGCACATGCATGTATTCATTTTCAACCTTCTTAATGTATGAATGATGATAAGAAAGCTAAGTGCAAATCTGAATTATTTTCAAAGCGACAATACTCAACAAATTTCTTTCAAAATGAAGTGAAGGTAAAGGAGCCGCTTTGTGATTTCGAAATGAAAATTTCTTTTAGACACTTTAAAAACTACTAATTCAAATCATATACAAGAGTAACGGTATAATCGACTATCAAGAATAATGGGATTGTCTTCTATGATTGAAAACGATAGTTACAACAGTTTCAGATTAAGAAACGACAGTTCGACTATGCTACTTCTTTGCAAAAGAGAACTAAAAATGGCACACAATACATAAAAACACTTACAGTTCTTTGCACAATAGAGGTGGAATGATGTAAGAGAAGGGGTTTTCATAGAGATATACTCACCACAGATAACAAAACTCCTGAATAGAACTGAAAATAGTGAAGGAAAAAGCAAAGTCTGAAGGTAAAATTAACCTTCCCTGACCATCGCACCTGTTACACAGGGAATTCAGTATGCAGCGCACCTACTGCACATGGGAAGTGCGATGCATACAGACTACCTTGAAGGCAGGGTGCGATTGTACCAATGCAAAACTTTTAAATAGTTTTTGCTCACAATTTTCAATTCAGTTCAGGGATTTAGGACGAGTAAGTGATGTTCAGTAAATGTAAATCACATAGGTTGATCTAAGGAGGTTACTAGAGCCACCACTTAGGGCAATTAGAATGTTTAAAGATCAATTGTTTAATTCATAAACAAAACCTGGAGATAGACAGAAGCAGCATTGATCTACTTTGCATTTGTATAACAAATGCAGTTCGAAGGATAGCTAGCTTGACTTCAGGCTTCGTCTGTAAGTTTATAAAATAAACAAAGATAGGCTAATAAACAATCTATTCGCTCCCCAGTGGAGTCGCCATTTTGTTACCGAGAATAGTGTCCACTCGGAGCCGCTATCCCACTAAAACTGGTAGCTATCTTAGAAACAAACAAGTAAAGTCTACTTTCGCTTTCCTTTAGGAAAATAGATAAGAGTGGAACAAAGGGAACCAACCTTAGTCTTGTGCTTGGTTCCCTTGCTTGATTCCTCTCCTTCCTGATAGATCTTTGCTGCTTCTTCTTCGTCTGCCCAACTTCAAAGAGCACCTGTGGAATCAAAGCAATATACTACTATCGAAGAACAGAGATCTATATTCATAAATAACACATGACAAGATATGTGTTAACCATACAAATGCATATATAATCAAACATACAAGAATATGGAGGAAAACTTGAATAGCTTTATTAATATCAAAAAAAGCAGGAGGATTACAACCTATGTTCTAACCCAGCAACATCCTCTAGCAGGAAAGCCCTTGTATAGAGAATCTTCGGTGAAATCACATAATTAATCTTTTGTCGACGCGTTTCGAACCAACCAGTGTGGTTCATCGTCAGGACAAGCCCTTCTTCACCTCAAGTAAAGCTTAGATCACCCAACACTATGAAGTTTCACCAGAAAACCAACAACACTTCTCTACAAGATACAAAATTCCAGCCTCCGGATCTTTGTGATGAGGGATCCATATATAGATGATTGTAGGGGGGTGAGTCATCTTCTGGGGTCTTGATTAGTGTCATATCTCTGATAGTTCTTGATTCCACTTGGAGACTGATGATCTCTTACTCATCCCTGGTCAAAAACAGAGAAGCAAGTGTCAGAGGGGAAGCTTCTGGAAGATTCCATGCTCTTCCACCTCGCAAATTGACCATGCCATTTGTCCATTCCCGACCATTGCACACTACAGAGGGGCCATTCAATATGCATTGCACCGTTTACACTGGGAAGGTGATATGCATCGCATCCTCTGCACTGGGTATTTAGTATGGTCTAGTTTTGACCATTTCTGAGTAGTTTTTAGTGGCGAACTTCTGGGAGATGATGTAATCAACTGACCTTGTTCCTTTAGGCAGTGAAGCAACACTTTTAGGGACTTAGGAGCCCTCAGTTTATGGACATTTATGATTGGGGTTGTAGTGCCCAAAATTGTCTATAACAATAATTGTTTCTCCTCCAATAGTTTGAGCACCCTGTCAACATGTTCAACATGATCCTTCCAAGGCTTGTTGTAGATTAGTATATCATCCAAAAATACTAACTAAAATTTTCTAAGGAAGGGTTTGAAAATGGAATTCATCAAACCTTGAAATGTAGAAGGTGCATTGGTAAGGCCAAAAGGAATGACCAAAAATTTATAATGACCCTCATGAGTTCTAAATATTGTTTTCGGAATGTCTTTAGTCTCCATTCTGATTTAATGATATCCTGAACGAAGATCCAACTTGGTGAAGTAAATTGATCCATGCAATTCATCCAATAATTCATCAATGACAGGAATGGAAAATTTATTTTTAATAGTGATCTTGTTGAGCTCCCTATAATCCGAACACATGTGCCATGATCCATCCTTCTTGTGCACCAATACTATTGGAGTAGAGAAGGAACTTTGACTAGGTTGAATTATACTAGCGTCTAGCATTTCTACAACAATACGTTCAATTTCACTCTCTTGGGCATATGGATATCTGTATGGCCTGATTTTTGGAGGAACACTTCCTGGAATCAAATGAATAGCATGATCATGATCACGAATAGGTGGGAGATCTTTGGGAGTCTCAAATAACTTGGAATGATTGTCCAAGACCTTTTGGAGACATGGAGAAATAGATGATTTCGATGTGGGAACCTCTAGTAAACATAATTATGTAATTACACCTCGTTGTTCCTTCTTTAGAAGCTTTGTTATACTGTTAGAGCTTATTATCGTTCCCTGTTTCCCTGCAATACCCCTTAATTGAACTTCCTTTCCTTCTGTGCAAAATTTCGTGAAATGTTCTTGAAAATTAAAAGTTATTGTACCCAAGGATTGTAGCCATTAGGCTCCTAGTACAACATCAGCACCACCCATTGGAATGGAAAGCATTGGGCTATTCAATACATATTCTCCCATGGATAGCTTGATATTATTGGCACTTCATAGAGAAATTTATGGTTCCTCCACTTGCAACCATCACTTGACACTTTGGTGCTGGATATAGGAAGCAATTCAATTCCTTTGCTATCTTATAATAAATAAAATTATGGGTACTTCCTGAATCAATCACCACTATTACCTTTTTATTCTTGATATGTCCTTCTATCTTGATAGTTTGAGGAGTGGTAATTCCAGCCAATGCATTACAAGATATGGTCGGATTAATTTCTTCTTTATCTAGGGTTTGTTCTTGGCATATATCCTCTTCTTTTGAAATTCCTTGTTCCTTTTCTTCCTCCTCTTCACAATCTATGTACAATAATTTCTTCTTAGCACACTTATGACCTTTAGTGTATTTTCTATCACAACTGTAAAAAATCGCTTTTGCTCTTTTTTCTTCCAATTTGTTGTGGTGTCAACCTTATAGGTTGTGGAAGGCTAGGGGCAACAACACTTCCATATTTATAGTTGTGAGTAGTAGGCATCCTGGTTGCCATAATTTTGATTTCCATTTTTCTTGCTAACCTGAATGCCTTCTCCGATGAATTAGGTTCCCAAAGGTGAGCCTCATCTTGGATATCATCCTTTAAAGTCCCTATGAACACATCAATC
This sequence comes from Pinus taeda, assembly GCA_000404065.3. Taxonomy (NCBI): domain Eukaryota; kingdom Viridiplantae; phylum Streptophyta; class Pinopsida; order Pinales; family Pinaceae; genus Pinus; species Pinus taeda. The sequence continues at coordinate 40,211 of APFE031558672.1, forward strand.
CTATGCTCCACTAGAATATCTTTTACCCTTATGTTCAATTTTTTGGAAGTCCTCAATTTGCTCCATCATTAAACCCTTTTGTTTGAGATTTATCAATTGGCTAAAAATGGTGTTGATTTTCATATCCTAATAATGTGCTATCATTTATTCCGTAAACATTTTCCAAGTGATAATTTTTTTAACAAAGCTGTCGATACCATACAAACTGATTTGGTTCCAAATATAAAGTTGTAATACATACCTTTTGTGTATTTTGCACATTATGGAGATCGAAAATTTTCTCTGTCTATAGTATCTATGTTCTGGGATCCTTGACAACAAACTTCCTCATATCGATTTTTGGAACATGGTGGGTCATCAATCCAACATTTGAGTCTATGAAATCATGACTAACATTTATTTTGTTATCATCATGAATTTCCTTTACTACCCTTTCACCATTAGTGACCATTTCTTGTAGCAACTTATTCAAATTTATCTTTAATTCTTCCATCTTATCGTCCATTCCATTCATCTTACCATCTATGCCATTCATCTTAGCTTCCATCTTAGCATCCATGTCATTCATATTAGCTTCCATGCCATCCATATTAAATTCCACGCATTCATTTTAACTTGCATTCCATTCATATTAGCTTCCATGCCATTCATCTTGGCTTCTTTTGCCTTTAGTGAGAGTGAAATTTGTTGTACTTGGTCTTGTAATTTTGATATATCATGTTTCATTTCTTCCTCTTATTCACAAGTCATGCTAGAGCTTTCAGGTTTCTTACTAGGCATTTCCATTTTATTTCTTTGAGGAATTAATTAATGTGAATAATTCTTCACTATTCCCTTTGAATTCCTTCAAGCTATTTTTTCAAAGCCATCTTACGCAAAATTTAAAAAAACTACACACCTTTTTTTCACTTTGTAAGACCTTGATATCTAATTTGTTGTATCTCTGTAACTATGGATCCAGAATATCTGAAATCTCGTCCTGTAGTAGCCCTTTGAGTCCTCTTTCTAACCCTGTAGGTCTGATCAATATTGGATTTGTTGGCATTATGGCACAGGTGTTTTCTTTGATGGAAACTCACTCTGGTGACAGATCACAGTTTAGGCTCTTAGAATGAAGGAAAAGATATATACGCAGATTCAACTTGACGAAGCTGCGTATATACATGGGTTAGACGTTCAAAAGGCGCGTATGCGTATACACGCACTTTCATGCAAGAAAAAGCACTTACATGTGGGAGAACTTATTTTTGGTCTGTGGTATTTAGTCCCTGGTATTTGAACCTATGGTTTTTGGGCCCTGGTATCTCCTCAGAAGTGTTGATCCCAAGTATTGGGTCCATGGTATTGATTGGTTATGGTTTTGGACCATGGTATTGTGAAAGGGCTAAGACTATAAAAGAGCAAGTAGATCATTTGGCAAAGTATAAGCTGAATGATTGAATATCTGAAAAAGTGCTAGATCTGGAATACTAGTGATTGGGTTATGGTACAGATCTAGATCTGAATGAAGAAGGAACCTAAGTGCAACGAGAAAGATATGTTCTATTGATGGCTCAAAATCTTAAGGCTTGAATATTAGTATCTTTGTATGATTTTGATCTATTATATGTGATGCATGCTTGATCTATAAAACTGGTAATCTGGGTGAACTAATGTTTGAATGAGTGAATTATCCTTTATAGATCTGTATGCAGTTTCAATGAAGTGAAGGTGCATATACACGCTAGTTTTTTGAATAAAAACAACGTATACGCAGGTTGGTCCAAACACAGAAGCGTATGCACGCAGGTTTTTGATTGTTGAAATAGCGTACATCTCTTGAATTATGTTCTATCTTCTTCTATTTATTGCTGCAGTGATCTAGGTTCAAAATTGGTGTGTGGATACTGTTACAGTGTTCTGGATACAGCTATCAGAGAAGTGTCTATTTGATTCAGTTTTAAGTGGTAAAAAGGAGATTGTTGATGATTGATTGTTGTTCATGGATCCAGTCTAAAAATTTATGAAACGTGGTCCCTGTAAGAAAAGAGAAGGTTTTAGCCTTCTGCAAGTAGTAGCCTGCACACTAGTATCCCATCTAGTACAAGAGCTAAGGTGGTTGTAGCTCCCTTCCAGGAGAAGCTGGAGAAGGAGAGAGGGTTGTATCTCTCTATAGGTAGCAACCTGCGTACTAGTAAAGGACTGCACCAGTACAGAATCATTGTAAAAATAAGTTTCTAATTAAAAGAAGATAGAGATGAATTGTAGCAGGTGGTTTTAACCCACATTAGGTTTCCACCTTATCTCTTCTGTTCTTGTGTTCGATTGTCTTTTGCTCTATTTTATTGTTCTTGGTTACTGTTTATATGGTTCTAATGCATAGATTAATGATCAACCTCTATAGAATAAATTAAATTATAAGTTTGCATGGTATATGCGGGTTTCCTTATCTGTAGTTGTGTATATACGTCGTTTTCTCTAACTGAAGTAGCGTATATGTTCTAGGTTTGAAAAAGAAATTATTGACTAGATAATACTGATTCACCCCCCCCCCCCTCTCAGTATTATTTCCAACAATTCGTATCAGAGTAGGTTCTTAAGAAGAAGCTTGATCGCTTGAAGGAAGATCTATCATCATGAGCAACTACGAAATATAAGCATCGATCAGGCCACCAATTTTTGATGGGACTAACTTCGTCTATTGGAAGGTAATAATCACAGCCTATCTTCAATCTCTTGGTATAGAAGTTTGGGATATCATAGATACAGGGTAATCTTTTCCATTAGCAACCCCTACAGATCCGGTTGGTAAGAAGCAGTATGAAACAAATGCAAAGGCTGTCAATACTCTATTACAATGTCTATCTCAATCAGAATTCATCAAGGTTATGCACTATAAAACCACAACAGAAATATGGGACAAGATAGTTCTAAGCTATGAAGGAGATGAATAGGTAAAACGAGCAAAACTTCAAACCCTCAGAATTCAGTAGGAAAATCTCAGAATGTACAATGATGAAAGTGTGGCTAACTATTTCCTACGTATAGATGAGATTGTTAATTGCATGAAAAACTTAGGGGAAGAAATAAAAGAAGTTGTTGTGGTTGAAAAGGTTCTAAGATCTTTGTCCTCTAAGTTTGAATCAAGGGCTTCTGTAATAGAAGAAAAACAGAATCTACAGAACCTTACCATGTCACAGCTGCACGGAATTCTAACTGCTTACGAAATGAGGAAAGGAGGACCATCAGATAGGAGAGAAGTTGTATTGAAGGCTTCAGGCAAAGGGGATTACTATGAGTCAGGACATATGTCAGAACAAGAGGAAGAATAAAAAAATTTCAAGAACCTTCAACGGGGTGCTGGAAGATTCAGAGGTAAGTTACCTTTCAAATGTTTTGCTTGTGGAAGAGTTGGTCACTATTCTTCCAAGTGTCCTCATAAAGATAAGCCTGACAAAGGTAAGGAACCTGTTAGATGGAACAAGAAACAGAATATAAATAAGAAAAGCTATTACACTCATGAAGATAGTGATGGACTTTCAAATAGTGATGAAGATGAACAAGGTAACAATTATAGACTTTTAATGGCTTTTGAAGATGATGATTTCATGGACGCTATTGATGAAGAAGGTCTTTATGAAGAGATTTCTAAACTCAAAATTTGTTTAGAAGAAAAAAATATGATTATTGATTCTCTGCAATTCCAACTGTCTAAAAAGGAAAAACATCATGAAAAGTTATAATGTGAAATTGTGGGACTTAGAAAAGATATTGAGAAAACTAAAGCTCTTAATCTTAGAGTTTCTAAAGAGCCTGAAACTTTAGATGAGATTATCAAAGTGTAGTGCTCTCCACTTATCAAGACAGGTCTGCGATATAATGAAGAAGCATCTCAAGCGCAGAAACCATCCACCTCCAAAAGTTATCTTGATGCAACAAGGAGAAGTGAGCAAAGGCTAAATGAAGATCACTAGGTAAATCAGGGACAATTTACCTCAAGTATGAACAAAGATTACAAGGTAAATCAGGGGCAATCTACTTTAAGGATGAATAGAAGCTACAACCATCCACAGGTAAAACCTTCTCAAGTTTCCTCAAGAATGGATTTCAATAGAAACTACAATCATTCGGTTGGTAGAGTTGATAAAAGTGCAGGAATTTCTTCAATGGCCAATGTTTCTCGTGTCATAACTTTGGTCACAAAGAAACTCAATGTGTAGCCTATAAGACAATCATGACTAGAGAAGCTCAAAAAAAAGGAAGTATGACTGGGATCATGAAAAGAACCTTCAATAAATTTTCTGCACTTGAAAATGAAATAGAATGTTCTATTTGTAACAACTTTGGTCATGAAGATTCTGAATGCAGGAGTAGGTTTCGACAGACAACTCAGAAGGAACAAGCCTCAAGTGCCAAAACATGGAGAATGAAGGAATCACAACCAGAAAGATGTGGGATAGCCTTATATGCAGAAGGAAAGGAAAATCAATGGTACATCAACAATGGATGTTCAAAACATATGATAGGTGATAAAGAAAAACTTCAATCATATAGTTCCTTAGAAAGGAAAAAGAAGGTCTCATTTGGAAATGACACCCTTGCATTCATAAAAGGTAAAGGATCTGTTAAGTTGAAAGAAAAGGTCAAAGCTGCACATGTTATGTATGTTTATGGGTTAAAGCATAATCTATTAAGTGTCAGCCAGATGTCAATCAAGGAGATGAGGTAATATTTCGATTAAATGGATGTAGTGTTCGTGATCTTGATACAGGAAAAATAGTGATCAAAGGAATAAGAACTCCAAATAATTTATACATATTCAAGGAAGGACAACATCAATGCTATCTAAGGAAGAATGATGAACACTAGCTATGTCACCGAAGATTGGGGCATCTAAGCTTCTCACAAATAAGGAAAGCATGCAAATACCAGGCAGTTCGTGGACTTCTAGACATCAGAAATCCAGACAATACAATATGCAAATCATGTCAGTTTGGTAAGAAAACCATAACTAACTTCCCTAAGAAGGAAGAAATAGCTAGCAGGCCACTTGAACTTGTCCATACTGATGTATGTGGTCCATCTAGGAAAAGGTCACCTCGAGGAGAAGAATACTTTATATTATTCATTGACGACTTCTCCAGGATGTGTTGGATAGGACTTATGAAGCACAAAGATGAAGCCCTCAAAAAATTCAAATCTTTCAAAGCATTGGTTGAAAACGAATCAGATCACAAAATCAAATGCCTCAGGTCTGATAGAGGTGGGGAGTTTACCTCAAATGAATTTTTCAATTTTTGTGAAGAACATGGAATAAGAAGGGATTCTCTACTGCAAGGACTCCTCAGCAAAATGGAGTAATGGAAAGGATAAACAGAACGATTCAACAAACGGCTCGAGCTATGATGGATGAGTCTGGAACTCCCATAACTTTCTAGGGTGAAGCTGCATTTGTTGCAGTTGTTATTCTCGAAAAGACAAATGTCTGGGTGAAAAGCACTCAGACTCCTCACGAACTATGGTATGGGGAGACTCCCTCGGTAAAATACTTCAAAATTTTTGAGAGAAAATGCTACATCAAAAATATTGATGAAAATCTTGGCAAGTTTGAACCTAGAGCAGATGAAGGCATTCTCCTTAGCTACTCTCCCCACAGTAAAGCATACAAGTGTTACAATAAAAGGCTTGGAAAAGTTGTTGAAAGTATTGATTTTGTGGTTGATGAAGAACAAAGCACTCCTAGGCATGTAAGATCTGAAGATTTCAAAGATGATGAGGACTACCCATCAACATCAAATCAGATTCATGATGAAGAAGAAACCCATGAGGCGCTAGCAGAATAGATAAGGATAGAAGAAGAGAATCCATCCAGGTACGTTCAGAAGAATCATCCAGAATCTCAAATTTTGGGGCAGAAAGAGGTAGGTATACAAACAAGAAGAACAATTGCAGAAACTTCAAGCTATTTGGCATTACTCTCCTCCACTGAAGCACAAAATGTAAAAGAGGCATGCAAAGATGAATGTTGGGTCAAGGCAATGGATGAATAACTTGAGCAAATTGAAAAGAATAAGACTTGGGAGTTGGTTCGTAGACCAAAAGATAAGAATGTCATAGGGACAAAATGGATATTAAAAAAAAAGTTGAATGAAAATGGGGAAGTTATTAGAAACAAATCCAGACTGGTTCGTAAAGGGTATGCTCAAGAAGAAGGAATCGACTTCGAAGAAACATTTTCTCCCGTTGCTAGACTTGAGGCCATCAGAATGTTCCTTCCTCTCTCTAGTTTTCAGAAGTTCAAAGTATTTCAAATGGACGTAAAATCTGATTTTCTAAAGGGAGACTTGGATGAAGAAGTGTATATTGACCAACAAGATGCATTTATCCTTATAAATGATCCAAAGCTTGTACGCAGACTCAAAAAGGCTCTCTATGGCCTTAAAAAGGCTCCAAGGGCTTGGTATTATCGCTTGGATAAATACCTCCGTCAACAAGGTTTTATAAAAGGATCAGCTAATAGAAATATTTATATAAGAATTGACAATGGTAAGTTGCTATTACTTGTTGTGTATGTTGATGATATCATCTTTGGTAGCAATGAAGAAGACATGAGTCAAAATTTTGCCTTAGTGATGCAGAAAGAGTTTGAAATGTCTATGCTTGGTGAGCTCACATATTTTCTTGGTTTACAAGTCCAACAAAACGAAGATGGCATTTTTCTATCACAAACCAAGTATCTCAAGTAGATCTTGAAGAAATATGGGATGGAGGATTCGAAACCTGTATGTACCCCGATGGTGGTAGGTTGCAGCCTTAGCGCAAATGATGAATTGGCAACAGTGCATCAACCAACCTATAGATCCATGATTGGTAGTCTACTCTATCTAACAGGTACCCGACCAGACATTATGCATGCAGCGAGAATAGTTGGAAGTTTTCAGGCAAATCCAAAGGAAACTCATCTTCAGGTAGTTAAGAGAATTTTCAATTATCTTCAATGAACTCAAAACTATGGCTTATGGTATCCTAGAGTGTGCAGGAAGCGTGGATGACAGGAAAAGCACTAGTGGTGGTGCATTCTTCATGGGTCCTAGATTGGTATACTGGTTCAACAAGAAACAAAGTTCTATTGCTTTATCTACAGCTGAAGCAGAATATGTAGATGTTGCATCTTGTTGCACACAGCTTCTTTGGATAATGCAAACATTGCAAGATCTTCAAATCACTTCTACTCCACCTATCTCCATTTTTTGTGATAATACAAGTGCTATTAGCATCTCAAAGAATCCTGTCATGCATTCAAAGACTAAGCACATATCGATCAAATATCATTTTCTTCGGGAACAAGTACTAGAACAAAAGGTCAAGTTGGAGTATGTTCCCCCTAATGAACAAGTTGCTGATATACTCACCAAACCACTACCCAGGGAGACATTTGAATACCTTAGGCAGAAGCTTGGAGTAGTTGATGCATCATCTTGCTGTTGAAATCTGTTTGTTTCAGAGAAAAGTGGCTCTACGCGAGTTGCATGAGGAGGATCTACGTACATATGCTGGTTTATGTAGATACAGTCGCGTATATAGTGGTTTGAATGAAATTAGTGGGGACATACTCTGGTTGAAGGGAATCTGATATGAGTCTGACAGAGACCATCTGGCACAGGTTCAGAGGGAGCAGATAAACTTCTAATAATGCATTTTTGGTATTATCTTAGAAGCTTTTGGTTTAAGTTCACATCTGTTGATTTTAGGTGGAACAAATGCATAGGGAGAACAGAAGGAGAACATGGTTACTGATGAGAATAGTGATTGACAGATGCTACTGATTTTAGTTATTGGTGACTTTCATAGTCTTGCTCTAGATATTTCGTCTCTATGTCATGTAACGGCCTATTTTGGTTTCCCCACTATGCCTGGGATGATTGATGTAATGAACTTGGTTGTCATATGTAACTTTCTGATGTATCCCCATTGGTTGGGTGGATGATCCCCACTTGGTTGGGTGATGGATGTATGTATAGAGTCTTTTGGTGATAGGAAGGTCATTTATGATGTATAACTCATGGTTCTTCTTGAAGAACATATTTTTGCAGATCTTGCCTACAGTCAAGGGTAGCATTATCAACTCAGCAGAATAGAGATTTCAGCATGCACTCACGGGGATCATAACCCTTTTCCCTTGATGACAAATGGGGAGAATGACTTTGAGGATAGGATCTTGGGGGTTGCCATCAAGTCCAAAGGGGGAGATTGTTGGCATTATTGCACAGGTGTTGTCCTTGATGGCAACTCACTCTGGTGACAGATCACAGTTCAGGCTCCCAGAATGAAGGAAAAGATATATACGCAGGTTCAACTTGACGAAGTCGTGTTTATAAGCAGGTTCAGCGTTCAAAAGGTGCGTATGCGTATACACGCACTTTCACGCAAGAGAAAGTGCGTACATGTGGGAGAACTTATTTTTGGTCTGTGGTATTTAGTCCCTGGTATTTGAACCTATGGTTTTGGGCCATTGTATCTCGTCAGAAGTGTTGATCCCAAGTATTGGGTCCATGGTATTGATTGGTTATGGTTTTGGACTATGGTATTGTGAAAGGCCTAAGACTATAAAAGAGGAAGGATATCATTTGGCAAAGTATAAGCTGAATGATTGAATATCTAGAAAAGCGCTAGATCTAGAATACTAGTAATTGGGTTATGGTACAAATCTAGATCTGAATGAAGAAGGAACCTAAGCCCAAGGAGAAAGATATGTTCTGTTGATGGCTCAAAATCTTAAGGCTTGAATAATAGTATCTTTGTATGATTTTGATCTATTATATGTGACACATGCTTGATCTATAAAACCGGTAATCTGGGTGAACTAATGTTTGAATGAGCGAATTATCCTTTATAGATCTGTACGCAGTTTTATTGAAGTGAAGGTGCATATACACGCTGGTTTTGTGAATAAAAATAGCGTATACGCAGGTTGGTCCAAACACAGAAGCGTATGCACACAGGTTTCTGGTTGTTGAAATGGCGTACGTCTCTTGAATTGTGTTCTAGCTGCTTCTGTTTATTGCTGCAGTGATCTGGGTTCAGAATTGGTGTGTGGATACTGTTACAGTGTTCTAGATACAGCTATCAGAGAAGTTTCTATTTGATTCAGTTTTAAGTGGTAAAAAGGAGATTGTTGATGATTGATTGTTGTTCATGGATCCACTCTGAAAAATTATGAAACGTGGTCCCTGGAAGAAGAGAGAAGGTTGTAGCTTTCTGCAGGTAGTAGCTTGCGCACTAGTATCCCAGCTAGTGCAAGAGCTAAGGGGGTTGTAGCTCCCTTCCAGGAGAAGCTGGAGAATGGGAGAGCGTTGTAGCTCTCTACAGGTAGTAGCCTGCGTACTGGTAAAGGACTGCACTAGTACAGAATCATTGTAAAAAGAAGTTTCTAATTGAAAGAAGATAAAGACGAATTGCAGCAGGTGGTTTTCACCCACATTGGGTTTCCACCTTATCTCTTGTGTTCTTGTGTGTGATTGTCTTATGCTCTGTTTTACTATTCCTGGTTACTGTTTATATGGATCTGATGCACAAATTAATGATCAACCACTGTAAAATAAATTAAATTAGAAATCTGCATGGTATACGCAAGTTTCCTTATCTGTAGTTGCATATATACACGGTTTTCTCTAACTGAAGTAGCGTATATGTTCTGGGTTTGAAAAAGAAATTATTGACTAGATAATACTAATTCACCCCCCCCTCTCAGTATTATTTCCAACAGGATTCTCCAAGGAAGAGTTATGCCAAATCTCCCACGGTGACTTGATTATAGACTAGTTCAGTAGAGAAAACTTGTATGACGTGCCATGTGTCATTATTTCGACCTTAGTACCTAAAAGTGATAAACAGAAAACTACCGTCTATCCTCTTTCTGTAACTTCTTTAGAAATTTCAATCTCATTTTCAGAGAGAAATTTATAAATATTTTCCCAAGGTCACCTGTTTAAGATGTAATTGAGGAGTCTTCAAAAACCCTAACTTCCTCAAATCATATATCTGAAAATATAGCAAGACAACATCTGAAATTTAGACCCGAGGTTCAGAGCGTTTACTTCGAAAATGGGTTTTTTTTTTAGCTTCGGAAACTTTGTAGAGAATAAGTTATAGCAAAAATTCCATGACGACATGTTTTAGATGAAATTCTGGAGCTTGCAAAAACCCTACATTCCTCAAATCATATCTCCGAAACTATAGCGAGACAAGATCTAAAATTTGGTCCCAAGGCTAAGAGATATTTCATTTCAAATGAGTTTTGTTTTTAGCTTGTGAAACATCACAGAAAAGACATTATAGCAAAAATTCCACAATGATCTTTTTGGAGCAGTGAAACCCTAGAATCCAAACCTCTGATACCAAATGTTATGAAACCAGCTCACAGAAAGACAGAAAAGATAGATCATTGGCTTAGAAACAAGCCTCTTCGAGGGGGAAACCTCCTTTACATTACACAAATGAAAAATTCTTAGATGATAAAAAATGACTAAACCTCCCTTCTATATATACGAGTCTAAGGGGTCACAATATAATCAAGCCGACATAACAGTAATAACATAAGGGCACAAAAATGACAATAATGGGTTTCTATGGGGCATACTAATAAAAATATGTGGACAATAGGGGCACAATAATAACAATAAATGATACAATGAAAATATTAATGGGGAGATCACTAGTAATATAAGGGCCTAACAAAGCACATACAAATACCTCCCTTGTTTAATAGAACTGATATTAGGAAGAATGTAACAAAAATGTTGTGGAAAATATTATATGGAAGTAGTGGAACAAAAAAAAGGTAAAATTTTTTAGTGATGTGGAAGAAGCAAAGCATGCAATGAAAAATGTGATTTATTTGAATATCAACAGACACAAAGATAATATATTTGTTTGAGTACATTTCACTTACATTTCATCATCACCTCATTGGAACCTCACTTAAGCCATATCTTGATAATTTCAATACATTAATAATCACATATGAGAAATTTTGATTCACTAATAGACCTTCAATACCACTTGGTATCAATATTTATTATTAGAAATTTTTAATTTTCATAAGTCTATTTTCTATGAGGGGTGACAACTAGGATGAGATGTGGCAATGATCTAGTAGTGGCTACAATATCACATGGATATTTCCACACAATTATTGTGCACTTCCTTATTCATCAGGTCTAACAAAAATTTCCTACTTTTTCTCTAGACCTATGGAGATAACCTTAGTATGTTCAACCTCTAGCTCTTCCATATAACTTTGAAAACAACCTAAAATAATCTATATAGTACATTTGCAAATACATGGGGTAAGTAACCATCTCTCTACAAAATATCAGTTGTGTAACATTTTGAAATGAATTTTACATGTAATGTATATACATTTTTTATGAAACTTATAATTTCCTTGCATCATGTGTAGGTGTTTTTCATCTAAGGAGATCCATAAAGAAGATCTAAACTTTTGGTGGAGTGAAATTCCTAGGTTAATGAGTGAAATACAAAACAACATGCATATATAATTTTTTAATGTGCAAGAGAAGTAACTCATAAACAAAGTCTGGGAGATTGACATGTATGGACCTATACACACAAGGTGAAAGTTGATGTTATAGAAGTGTTTAAAGTTGTTGAAGGCTTGTGCTCGACAAAGAATAAATTGTAAGAGTTATATGGAGGAGGGAGATATGGCATATCAATCATTGGTGTATATTAGTTAATACATTATTAAATTAGTAGTATATATGAAAGAAACTCTAATTTGGGATTCCAAATCCATCAATAAATTCAAAAGGAAGTCCTGTTGGTGGATGGTAGAGTGAGGAAAGTTAAAGCTAATTAGATGGTAGAGATCTATAATACCTTTTACTATCTATTTTTTTCTATACCTGCCTATTTAATTTCTAATCTTTCATCAATTATTTTGTTTTACCATAGTAACACTTTGTTTGTCATTTTTATTATCACAATCAACATGTTTCCAATTTCAGTACTATCAATTTCACCATATAACTTTGTGAGCTAACTAATTATGATATTGCTTCATTAGATGCACCTAGGTGTGAGTACCATATCCTTTTATATATTATTGATCTCTCCATTACATGTCATATAATTATTTCATTTGCATAGACATATAATTATTTCATTTGCATATACATATGCTAGATCATCATTCACACACATTGAACTTGGATTGTGAACTACTCATGCCATCTTATATCATTTGTTGAAGGGTTATAACTCTAACTTGTCTTCCCTAATAAATAACTAAATTAGGCATGGAAATCTACGGAAAGTGACCTAGAAATATACTAAACCTTAATATCAACCAAATCATAAAAAATACACTTATGGAATAACGATAATGTTACGCAGTGACAAGGACACAAAAGAAAAATAAGGTAAAAAACGGAATCACACTTGAGCCAAACAATTAGAATTATGGTCACGGAACAAATAAGACTTGATATTATGTATAGAGTAATGATCATGAACAAAACACAAAGCTAATACTATATTAAAACAAAAAGGTAAAGAAAATAATTAATATTGATAAATCCTAGTGTGATAATTTCTTTAAACTGAATCACACTTGAGAGAAACCATTAGAATTACGATTGTGACACAAATAAAACTTGGCCTTATAAGTGCAATCATGATCATGAAAAGCTAAAACTACATTGAAACACAAAGGTAAAAAAATTGATTAGTGTTCAATTCATTAATGTTCAACTGAATTCCAATAAAGTCAAGGAATTTTCATTACATTTAATGCATTTTCAAAGACATAAAATATAGAGACTAGTGTTACACAAGTCTCACAACATAGAGGCTGCAGTTACACAAGTCTCACAGCATGGAATAGTATAACGCGACGACTACATTCACCGAATGCGTTGGTTGAAAGGATTTAAAAAATAAAACGGAATATTCCTGATGTGTAGAGACTTGTGTGGCTACTCTTTAGAGACTACATGCATAAATGATCGAGTAGTCTTCAATGTATAAACTCCATAAATTATGCAGTAGTTTTGAAGGCATAAACTACATTCATTAGATTATTGAAAAGAAGGAAAATAGTATAAAATTGTGAATGGAAAATATGAGAATCAAAGTTTTTGGCTTTTTAATTATTAAATTGTAAAAAAATATCAATGTTTTACAACTTTATTTTCCATATTTTTAATAGCAAGTATACTTCATTAGAAATTGTTTCACTTAAGGCAATGGAAAGGCCATTCTTTATTAAAAGGAAGGATATAACCATAAATGAAATAATATATATATTATATAATATAATATTGTGTTAATTAGATTTAGTTTAAAAGATTCGTATGAGTATTTTTTATCTTTTATAAAATTGAGATGTTAAAATTTTTGACAAAATAATCTATATAATATTTTTCAATTAATATGGGTTAACTAAATGTAATTAGAATGAATCTGAAATAATAATCATTAAATCTAAATCTGAACAAGGGAAAACTTAATAATAATGGAAGGTGTTTTATATGTGTGTTATTTTTAATTTTTTGTTTATTAAAACTAATAATGAAAATATTTATTTATTAAATAAAAAAGAAATTTGTTTTTAATTTACAAAACTATAAAAGTGATGTATGTATGTATATATGTATATGTTGATTAAATTGGAGTTTTATATATTTTTTTGGCTTGAAGGGGTTGGATTCAATGGTACAAGGTAACAAGTATTTCACCCTCGAGCAATGTTCAATTCCATCATGACTTGGCCGTGACATAATTGAGCACATTATGGTAATGGTTCAACATGTTGTCGCACCTAGAGATACTTTATTAAAATTAGTATCATTAACCATGTACAAATATCTAGATGAAATCCCACACACTTGTGCTTCTTTTTCAACTCTCTATAAGGTTAAGAGTATGTGAAGTCTAATGGAGGATCTTTGTCTCCATGTAACCACCACCTTCATCAGTGGCGAGGAAAGGACATATAGTGAGGTTAATGACCATGTCTATTAGATGGCTAGTATGTAAATATAGTTCTTAAAGATAACCCTTGCATCATTCAATGACTATCATCATGCTTTGCTACATCATTGAGTGATTATCATAATCCTTGATAATTATTCTAATCTCTCTTTCAACTACTCCACAATCAAGCTGGAAATCACCTAAAAAGTATGGTTTAGTGAGTTGCAAAGTTGTATGAGTTGGGAAAGTTTCCCTACTCTACCCATTTTTAGGGTACGTTAACTTTAGTTCTTATGGTTTTCTTATAGTTTCCTACATCTTGGTCGAAACCTCATACTAACTGCTAATAACACAAAAAAAGTCACCCATCCATTCCTAATTTCATCAATTTTTTTCTTGCTCCATGGAATTTTCTTACCGTATTTGGTTTCAGGGAAAAGTGTGATCCTTCTCTTGCTAAGCTCTTTCCCATGGAGTGGATATTTGTAGGTCAAAGTGCTCTGTGTAATAATCCTGATAAAAATTGCATGTAATAAAGTTAATAAAGGAAAAATAATAACCATAGTTATGCGACACTCATTCCAAGATGAATGTTGGGAAAAACATCTTAGTGTGGGTGTTTGTTTGGTTTATTATGGATAAGGAAATTGGGAAAGGAAATGGCGAACATTTTGGAAAGGCATGAGGCATTAATTGACATTTTATTTATGAAAATAGTGGAAATTAGGAGAAAAGGAAGGTGAAAGGTTACAGGTTTCATGTGAGGAGGAAAATGAAGGAAAATAATGGAAAATTAAATAAAATAGAGGCCTCATTAATAAGAAGGCTTCTTAGGATTAGTTGGTACATGTTGTCATTTAAGTTTTGGATCTCTTTCTCTATTCTCCCTCTCTCTCACTCTTCGACACAGAGTTTTCTCAGAGCACTTGAACAATGTATGAAGAAATATAAAAGAAGGAAAAGGAAAGAAAGGATCAAGAAAGGAAGAGTAGGATAAAGAATCTACAATGGGATTATTTACAAGTATCTAGTTGCATGTGTGATTTCCTTTCTAGTTTTGGCATGCACGGTTATGCATGTGTGTTCTTTCTTCTCGTGTTGTCATTAGCAAAGGTTTTTCCACACCTGAGAGTTTTATTTAGCCTTTCCTTTCCATTTCCGAATACTTATTATGTGATAGGGTTCTCAAGTTTCGGTTGAGCTGGACTTCTTAATGGATTCAAAATTGAGTAAGGTGGTTTCTGAAAGAAGGAACACATCTCCTAGCGATCCCTAAATTAGACTGTGGATTGCAATAAAGCCTTTTCCTAGTAATCCCTGAACTGCAATGTGGGTTATGCTACAACTAGATTTTGTGTTACCTCGGTGTGCCTATTAATACTCGATTAATGAATGGAAGGATATACGGTAAATCCTAGAGGTGGGTTCCCTCGATCACACCTAGGAATACTTGGGTGGTGAATGACAGGATATACTATAAATCCTAGAGGGTGGGATCTCGATTAGGGCCTAATGATCTGGTATGGATTGTGGTAAAGCCTAGAGATTAGTAGATAAGAAAATTCCTTACGATGTAAATGGAGAAATTTAGTGGCATACATGCATTTTTAGGGCCTAGTGATCCGGTGTGGCTTGCAGTAAATCCTAGTTCTATTTATGAGGGTGAGGTGGTGTAGCCTCGAGAAGCCTTGGTTGAGTTTTGGTTATGAGTCCCACATTCATGGTTTGAATATGGCATGGGGGTGATTAGCTAAAATAAATATTTGGTTCAGCCAACCTATAGTGCGGTGGTTCATGGAATTTCCACACCTCATTTTCTTTTGCATTCATTCATACAAGTTTCTTTCCATTGGTATTTCATGTGTAATTGGATTGGTTTATATGTGGATATATGCTTGTTGTATATTTATTATATATGTTGATTATATGTTGGTTATGAGTATTTATTACGACAATGATGATGTATGGCTCTCATCATCTTTTAATTTTGAAATTGATGAACAATGAATATATGACGTAATATATTATAATGCAGCTAATGTGATAAGGCATCAATGTTTCTTAGTGAGTATTAGATATGTATGAGACAACTATAATGCTTAGAACTATTATTATGACCCGTAGAATGCATATTTGTGACATGTTTGATGAAAATCTTGTCATGTCTAGTAAGGGTCCAGTCAAGTATTTATTCAAGTATTTTAGCTAGTATCATCGTCTTGATGTTACTTCTCATTCCTTAAGGTTTCAGGAAGTTCTGGGCAATAGCCTAAGACTTGGCCTTGAAAAAGTGGCACAAAATCTGGGGTTGCAGACTCAGAACTAGCTGAAAAAGATCCTAATCGCTTGCATTCCCTTTTTGTGAGAGAGAATCGAGGGTCCCATTTGCATGCATGCCCATGTCATGGGAGAAACTGAGGATCTAGGTCAATAAAATGTTAAGCTTCCTCAGGGATTGGTAACCTATAAATCTTGGTTGCTTCTTGGAGGTTTTGTAGCATGTGTGTAAGGTTAGATTGGTTTTTTGTGTCGATTCCACTTACTTAACTGTACATGGGAAGTTGAATCATATCATAGTAATATATTGTCACATGTTTACCCCAACATACTGGTTAAAGTGGGTAAATGTGGGAGGAGGGTGTCACAGAGTGGTACAACAGCATGGTTTTCTAGTCAAATTGGATGGGTGGGGTGTTGGTCATGCATTCATGTCTGTTACATATGTGTTACTTATAATTGTGGTCTATGTACCTTTTTCATATGCATGGTATTCGTCATGCTTGCAGTAGTTTCACTAGGTGAAACTTGATGGTGTTGATGTTGGATGTGTTTATCATGAGTATAGGTCGATTATGCACTGGTTACACATGTGAGTATTTATGGTATCCATGGATTCCATACATATATTGTTATGCATACATTGATATGGGTATAGTGATCATACTCGAGGTCATGGTATGTGGATCGTATGGTTAGGAATTCATAACTCGGTAGTGGTTAACCGATGTTATATGTTGATGTGATTATGTTTATACATGTATTGTGCTAATCCAGTTGATCTTGCAAATGAGATATCCTCCCCAAACTATACTGAGGTATGTTGATTATGCTTAATTTAGGTTTACTTGACATGGTATGTTGTGTAGGAAAAGAGATCAAATATTACTAGCAAGATGGTAGACTACAGTTCATGGCACTCTCTCTATGCATCAGATGAGTAGTGTGGTGTTGTGAACTCTTTTGACTTAGAATACACATTGATAATCTTCAAGGAAGAAATAAGTTGTTGCAAAGAAGATAATGAAAGAATCATGCACTCATAGGAGAAACGAGCATAAGTAAATACAGTAATCTTTCAGAGTTTGTCCGACATGCAAAGACAGGGACCACTTCAGATCAACCATGGAAGGAGGAAAAAACTAACGGGGCATATGGAAGTATATGTCATGGTGGGCACATGTAACATAAGGATGATACAATTAGGGATGGAAGGTTCTTCGATCTTCCGAATAAGAGAGGTGATGGAAAAAGGTATTATTCTAGTTATGGTTGTGACAAGCACTATAATCATCATCTTTATCATCCTTACATGAGGAGTGAGAGGGTGTTTTTTTTGGATGAGTTCAAGAAAGTGAAGCCACCTACTTTTGATGGATATTTGAATAGTCTAGAGGATGCACAGTCTTGGTTAATTGGGATGAAGAAGTTCTTTGAACTACCTGATTACTCAGAAAACATGAAGGCTAGAATATTGACATTCAATCTTAAAGGTAAAGTAGATATATGGTGGGAAGATGTAAAGTGGGTCAGAGACACCATGACAAAAGAGTCGAGTTGGCATGAATTCAAGATACTCTTCTCAAAGAAATACTTGTGAGAAACGTACTACGACAATAAGGCTAAGGGGTTCTATGAGCTTAAGATGGGATCCATGACAGATGAGGAGTATACAACTAAGTTCCTCAAGCTATTGAGGTATGTCATATATCTTAAGGATCAGAAGGCTAAAGTTCATATACTTTTTAGTGGATTCCCATTAAAATTTAGAGATCAGGTTGAGTATGATGAGATTTAGTCACTTGATGAAGTTATTAGGAAATTGAAGCATGGCTACGAACAATCAAAGTGTAAGAATGGATCTCAGCAAGGATGTAAAGGGAAAGAAAATATAAATATAAAGGTAAATGGCAGCCAAAAATAACAAGGCCTCTGAATGTAGAAGAGAAAGCAAATCTTTCACCATACAAGAAGCTCAATGTAGCTGGACAGGGACATGGGTCACAATAGCAAAATAGAGGTGATGGTGCAAGATGGTTGGAGTGTTGGAAATTTGGTAAGGAACATCTTAAAAGGGATCTTTTAAACATTCAGAGTGGAAGGCCTTAGATTTACAGTGCACATGAGGCGTAGATAGTCTAGGATGTTGGGCAAAGGATTCTACGTATTTATGCAGTGCTAGATAACAAGCAGGAAGAGCACCAAGAAACTATTATCGAGATTGACAATAAGATTTGTGATCAAGTTGTTTCCATTTTTATTGATCCTAGATATAATTATAGTTATGTTAGTCTTGACCTGGTGGATAAGTGTGGTTTGAGTAAATAAGTGCAGGCAGAATCCTCATTAGTACAATTGGCTACAGGTACAAAGAAGTGAGTGTATCACTGGGTAATACCTTATGCATTCAAGTTGAATGGTATACATACATTAGCACATTTTAATGTATTGTTGTTGGGGTCGTATAATATGCCTTTGGGTATGGCATGGTTGTATCTTCATAGGACATATTCTAGGTGATGCAATACCCTCCGAAATTGTGTCTTACACTCAATTTCAGAGCATTCCATGGTCTTTTACATTGTTGTCACGAACATTGAAGCTCATTTCATGAGATTTCTTTTAGTGCTTTGTTCCCTTTTTCATGTTGAGTTAACTATAATATTTTGGCATGTTTGGTTGTCGTACAATTTTTGCAAGCATATTCTGATGGTTTAGAAGGCTTGTATTTGTGGATAAGAGTTATTCTAAGCATGTAACAATTTGTTGCAGCCATACACAAAGTCCTTAACACTATCGCATAAGTGTCATCCCAAATTTTATCTTAAGTATCACACTTGTCATATCTTGTAGTAAGGAAGACAAGCTGAGGGAAGTGCTTTGTCATGTGTTTGGATGATCTATGTTGTTGTGTCATAAAAGTGTGATAAGTGCATTATCACAGTCAATTTTCATCAGAGTTCATCACCCATCCCACACATAGAAATTTTTAGAAAACCTTCCAGACCGAGAAACTTAGTTTCACTCGGCCAAATGAATTGCGCTCTTCATAGTATTAACCCTATAATATGTGAACTTGTTTCTTAATTTTGCGTAATGTATAGTCCCTGTCTCTCGAGGATGCTGCATTGTATAATTCATGTGCCAATGTCCTCACCTTGACCCCAAATTGCATAGTTATTTCCTCCAGCCTGGCTTGAACTGGGCACTTCGCATCTTCAAGCCTCAAGCTCATCCCCCGAGTGCTTGAATTGTGTGTAGAATCTCATCCTCCCTTGACACCCAAAACTGTGCCATTATTTTTGTTGAAAAGTGTGCAAAAAGAAATGCTTGTTGAGAATGCAACAAGATGATGGAGCTTAGTGGAAAGGAGTCGCCTTCACTAAGTGGGCCCACAGGCTATTTTTGGCGCAAGTCTATTTTTAGACTATGTCTATTTTTAGACATATGGATCATGTCTATGGATTGCAGGTTGTTGTTTATGGATGATTGATCAAGTTGAGAAAAAATAGATGGACTTCTATTTTTAGATCACAGCGGAGTGACTGATCAGTCTAAATATAGAACAGTCAAATATTATTAGCTCATAATAATATTTAGACTATAAGCTTTGTCTTATTCTCTTGGAGCACTTCAGGATGAGCTACGGATGTGGTACATGCAGATCCCAGAAGGAAATACGTGGTTACCTATGGGATGACTAATATTTGCATGCAGGAATTCAGTTAGAACTCAAGTGAGTTGAGTTTAGTGGACTGGAGGTGCAGTTGATGGAGTTGTGTTCAGTTTAGCTTTGTTAAACTGGTTGTATTTAGTCTAACTGGCAAATAGACTAGAGATTAGTTGGGTTAATTACTTATTAATTAATTCACAAGTTATTAACTCATAAAATAACTAATGAATACATCAGTTAACTCAGTTGCATGCAAGTGTATGTTCAGTTCAACAGGGACATGTGGTAGAGAATCATATTGCTATCAGTTGTTACTATAGTTGTGCACCAGATCTTGCACAATCAAGGGATTGAGTATGCCAATGAGTTTGCCCATGTATTTTCCCACATTGTAGCTTGTGCTCACATGATTTTGCCAAGTAAATACGAGTTTTCTTGAGCCATTATCATTCATTCTCATGCAGTTATTGAGCAGTGGAGGCAGGCAAGCAGTGGAACAGATTTGGAGATCAAATCTGAGTTGTATTGTGTGTAACAGAGGTGGAGATACTTGTGAGAAGTATTATGTTGTGTAATGTTACATGAATCAATCATTAATATACAGATAGTTGGGGTTTTTAGCGAGATTCTTTCCCCGGGATACATA
>APFE031558672.1:66161-77817 GCA_000404065.3 Pinus taeda
GAGCCATTCTCATCAGTTCTTGAGCAGGTATTGAGCAGTGGAGGCAGGCAAGCAGTGGAACAGATTTGGAGATCAGATCTGAGCTGTATTGTGTGTAACAGAGGTGGAGATACTTGTGAGAAGTATTATGCTGTGTAATGTTACATGACTCAATCATTAATATACAGATAGTTGGGGTTTTTAGCGAGATGCTTTCCCCGGGATACACACTGTGTTAATGTGTGAATGCTCTTGATGTTTTTATTGTTATTGATGCTGCTATATTGATGATCAACGTAGAGGAGCTTATGTATTGTGTATGTTTTCCGCAATAGTACATGATCAGGATAATCTCCATTGAACATGTGTTAAATTATTCAAAATTTCTAAAATTTGTCCTAGTGTCCAGTCCCTCAGCCTAACCCCAATTGTTCCAGAATTTTCTCATTCTTGTCCTTTACGCCTCCTTGAGCTATGTACTCTACAATATAAGAGCTCAAGATTTTCCCCTACTATTGGAACTATGCAGTGCACAGTCACTCAGCCCCTCTTCCAATATTTTCACTTGTTTCGGGCTCAGTTGGTCGATCAAAATGCATCATCTTAGATTAGGGGGTTTTCTGGTTGAATTTGTCTCATCATGAGTGAACTGTGGGAATAAGTACACTATCATGCCATGTCAAGATGATGCAGAAGGATAAGAAAGATGGAAGCATGCCTAAATCGTCTCTTGTAGCTTAGCACACTTGTTGATCAATGAAGAGAAGGAAATGGGACACAAGTTTGTGACCACCATCCAATACTAAAGATCATTAAAGATTCCTCATCACTAAGCCACGAAGAGGTGAAGAGAAAGAATCTTCAAGAAGACATCCAACACTTAGCAGAAATAGTGACTTGACATTGCCAAATCATCAAGTAGTCCATGTGAGTAGTGTCATGTCATGTCATAGTGGTCATATGACACAAAACTATTGTGGATCATGTACATTGTATTCAAAATGTATTGTAAAGTGGAAGTCCAAAGGACATTCATGGAATGTAAAGAGTCATGTAAGTTGAAAAGTCGTAGGAAGTCAAACAATTATGAGTGTAGTCAAAGCATCACCCTTGTTTATATATACTCCCTCATTGCATGAGGAAAGGACTTTTCAACTTTTCTCCTCTCGTAAGGCATTAGAGGGATCAACTAGTTCTTTCAGAACAAAATAGTGGCTCCAATGCTCCACTATTGGTGCTAGTGATGTACATTGTAAACATGTGTCTTGGAACTTTTACTTAATAATAGAATCCTTTAAGGCCAACACATTCTTTATGCATAGACTATGAATGTTTGTAAGACTATTTTGCGGGCGTTGGTATTTCATGTTTTCTTCCACATGTGCTAAGATAGTTGAACTCTTTTAGTTATTTTAGTGCTTATATTATTAAGAATTTGTTGTAATGGTTCTTATTGTTTCCCATCATTGTGGATTATTCTGCGGAATATTAGATATATATTTCTTCATTTATTGGTTGTAACGGCTGTCAGATCTGTTGTGGACTATTTCACTGGATGTTAGAATGACCATTCTAGTTGACATGTGTCTCTTCCTGGATGGTACTATTATCTCTCACTCAAAGGCTCACTTTTCTCCCTTCTCCAAATTAGAATATCCTTGACATAGTTTCAACTAAACAATCACCAGGCACAACCCCTTGCTTTTTTAAGATACCTTTCCACCCCTCTCCCTTGCTGATAGTTAGAGCCAAGGAAAATATTTAATAATTCAACGACAAGGCCTTTATATCAGATGTGATTCTTACACCAAACGGTGTGAGGTCTAATTGGCACTTCAAATCGAGGAGACCCCCTCCATGTTGGTGTGTCTAGTAACATAAACATATATGGCACTAGAAGGAGAGCTAAGTGATGTTTTATTGTTGATAAACCCACTGGCCCCATCATCCCATATTTTTGTCAAGGAAGTAGCATTCATTACACCTCCCCCACTCATGCTTTTTAATTTGGTGAATCTTTTGAGTGCAAGCCTGAATGTGAAATCTCATATGATCATATTCGAGCCATTCACCCTATAACCTATCGATTTGAAAATGTTGTTGGATTGATCCCTGGAGTAATCAATATTCCATTTCTCTGAAGAATAACAACACTACCCACAAGGGGATTGTAGTTTCTACTCTTTAAGAAATAGTTATTTCCACACTTGAAGGACTAGAAGAATATGTGAAAAAACAAGAAGATCCTCCACTCTTTCATTGGGGTGACGAAGATAACATTCTACTCTTGGACACAACTTCCTGTGGGTCAGGCGGAGAAGAGGAAGAGGAAGAAGAGCCATCAAATTCTGACAAGGAAGAGGAGGACAATGAACAATAAGACATGGTAGAACAAAACATAGATTGGATGACTCAGGGCCCACTCGGACTTTTGGGTGTTCTACACAAGATGCCAAAGCATTTGGAGAATCTTTTAACGAAGTATGACCCCAATAAAATAGTCAAGGCTGAAAACCATCTGGAGATCGTTTACCTACATCTACAAACACTTGAGGTACATTACAATGATCTTGCATGTAAAATTTTTACATGTACCTTGGATGGTAGAGCAATTGTATGGTATCATGACCTTCCTCTAAACTCCATCCCAATTTGAGGGGCTTTAAGAAGATCTTCTCTGAAAATTTTGATGATTATAAGACCCTTGCCATGTTATTAAAAGAGATGGGTAATGTTAATATGAAGGAAAAGGAAAAAATGAAATATTTCAATCATAGGTTTAATCACATCTTGAACAAATTTTTAGAAAACATGAAACCTCATTACTCTGTCACAATAGATTACTACACTTTTTCCTTTCCAGCAAGCATTGCGCAGTTTGTGAAGTGAATTGTGAAACAAACACTAACAAAAAATTGTGAAGAGGCTATCATTGTTGAGAAGGACTTGCATGAAATCAGAGTCACCTTAGATGACGAACCAACAAAAGAATCAAAAGACGTGAGTAAGAGGTCTTAGGCCCCTATGAACAGGGCCAAAGAGAAAGAATCATGTTATCTTGAAAGCTAGACCTCCCTTATCAAGTCTATGTCTAAGGATATGACAGAGCTCGAACAAAGGTTAAGTGAGACCAATGTCAGTAGCATGAATCTAGATTCAACCTCTTCGGAAAGCATGCAAATTTAGGCAGTAAAAGTAACCAACTGACAAATTCTGCATGAAGCTCTAATGTTGTGTTGAATATTGAAAATTTGGGCATATATCAATATTGTTTGTATCATCAAGAACACAATTCAGAGAAAACATGCCCACAGTGGAATAAAACCATGAGCATGCTTGTTAGGCATCTTCTTGATGTTGTTATGGCCGAGGAGTAGATTGAGCCTATAATATAAATCGAAGAAGTTCCTCCAACCGATGAAACTCCAAGTGTCAGACATATAGTTAACATGTTCAACTGTATACTCACAATCCGAAATTGTATTGTCAATAAACAACCTCTGGGTGATTGTCTAAACTAGACATAGACGAACTTGTACAACTTGAGAAGCCAAGGGTCGACCACTACAGTTGAGCTGTCGAAGCATATATGTAAAGAAAATCAGTTAAGAAAAATCAACGCAACAGTCAACTCAGTGCATGACACTCAGAGCAAGCCTAGGAAAGCAATTTCAATGAAAAGTGCTTCGGCGAGTAGTAATGCCAGAAACATTGCTCTAGAAGCTACAAACCAAGTTACTTCCCTAGACACTTCGGCCATTATTCCTCCTATGGAGTACAACATAGTTGATGATAGGAAGAAGGTTCATGCAAACATTTCAATCTTTGAATTAACAAATATCACAAGCTCGTAGGACATCCTCTTATGGTAACTTGGGTAGACCTCCATAGGTAATGCTACCTCTCTAGACAAGGGAACTCGTAAGTCTTTTGGTTCTCTCAAATCTATTCTTAATATACTAATGATGGATGTGAATGCTCTTTTGCCACCTTTCTTCTTAACTTTCGAAATATTTAATTTCAATGTTCACCTACCCATTTACTACTAGGTTGATTGGAATTGATGGAGGAGCATCAAATGAGATAAATTACCTTTGACCTAACTGGTCAAAATTACTTACGAAAGACAGTTGGACCACTTAAATGTTCTTATTTATTATTTGTTTGTAAAAGTTATAGGAGTGAAGTGATAGAGTTTTTTAGCTTAGGTGTGTGTTAGGAAAATTAAGTAGGGATTAGGTTGTTTGAGAAATTCGAATTTAGAGAGGAGAACTAAAGAAAGAGAAAAACTCATTTTTTTGGAAAAAGTTGAATGTAGATCAAGTCAGTAAGAGCTAGAACAATTTTTCTGATTGTAATTTTTCTTCTTATTATAGATTTACTAGAGTTTCATGGTGTATCTGATATCATCATATGTCAAGAAATTATTTTCTTAAATTGATGAAAAGTCATTCTGTTGTATTTTAATGGTGGAATCCGTAGATTGATATGTAGTAAATTGTGTATCTTTGGGAATTTTGCATCCAAATGAGATTGATCTATAGATCTACTCAGTGCTATGAGTATTTTATTGTAATTGCATGTTTTCTCAATTATAGATCTAAATAAATCTTGAAATTCTATGTTTCTTCCTGCTTGAAATTGCTCTGGGAAAACAAAACCCTCAGTCACAGAAGGGTCACGCCATAGGTCACTCCTGAAATGTAAAGGTCGTGCCAAGAGAAAAAGGGTCACTTGTCATATAGAAATGTAGCACCGTGGGCCATGCCTAGAGAAGAAGGGTCATGCATTAGACAGAAACGTCGTAGTATGGGTCACACCTATAGCAAAAGGGTCGTGCCTGAGATAGAAAAGTCGCACCAGCCTATAGAACGGTTGCATCGGTTCAGATTTTTTTTTAATCAAGTTTTAGGAACCCATTTTAAACTTTGATTGATGGGTCAAGTATTCCCATGTGTCTAATTTATTTTGATTCATCAAACTCGAGAAAGTGCCTAAGGAAATGCCTCCAAAAATTGAATTTTCCAATCTCACTCAAAAGCACTGTGTCTAGTAAAGAGGTTTTTGGAGACAAAAGTGTTGAAGAACAAAGTATTGGTGGGTCAGTCTACCATCATTTGGTATCAGAGAAAGGTTTAGAGTATTGTTCTTAGAACTTCAAAAAATATGCCACCCAGGAGTGGAGGAGCTAGCATAGGTCAGGGAAGACTTGTAGTCAATGTTGTACTACTTGAAGAAATCAGACATTTTCACAAACGAATGGAGGTGATGGTAGTTTTGTAGAGAAGAATCCCTGACGAAGGAGATGCCAGTGCCAAAGAATAATATTCTTTGGAAGAAGAAGGGGAATAAAGTGAAAGAACCAAAGTTCTCAAGATGTTGGCAAAAGCAAGTTGAAGACCAAAGGTAGAAATACCTTTGTATGAAGAAAACCTTAATGTGGAAGAGATGATGGATTGGATTAGTGCATTAGATAATTATTTTGACTATGAAGAGGTCAAAGATAAAACGAAGGTGAAATTTGCAGCTACCGGATTGATGGGCCATGCAACCATTTGGTGGGATGAGCTAGAAATATCTAGAGAAAGGAAGGGAAAACTCAAGATTAAGCACTGGGATAAAATGGTGAGAAAATTGAAAGGTGAATTTATGTCGTAGGATTACCCATTAAAACATTTTAAGACAATTACACAACTTAAGATAGAAAGGGATTAATGTTGGAGAGTACACAGAGGAGTTTTATAAGTGGGGCATTAGATCAGGACATGTTGAAGACGACATGTAAAAGGTAGCCAGATATATCAACGGATTGATATACAATATACAAGATGAAATCAGTCTATTAAGTATGAAGACAATTGAAGGTGCGTATCGAGCATCTTTGAAGGAAGAGGAGAAATTGTTGATGAAGAAATGTCAGAAGAACAAAGGTAAAAATCGAGCAAGAGGAATAGGAGATTGCAGACCAAGATTCCAAAACTCTTAGAATGAAATAGGAGGGACCATTAATCGACCACCATAGAGAGGACACATTGGTAGAGGAATATTTTGACCTAGAGGTATAATCCGAGGAAGGGAAATTCAATGTTATACATGTGGAGAATTAGGACATGTGTCATGGGACTTCCTTCAAAATAAACCAGCAAATCCAAGGAATGTAAATATAACTGAGACAAAAGAAGAAAGAACTCAGGTCATGGGGAAATAGGAGCCACCTGAGGTGGGAGATTCTTTATTGTTAAAAATACTATTGTTAAAGGCAAACAAAGAAGCCAATGAACTAGCTCAAAGGAAAAGTATATTCTGGACAGTGTGCAAGTCTAAAGATAAACGTTGCAAGGCTATGATTGACAATGGGAGCATTGACAATCTTGTTTCTACAGAGATGATGGAGAAATTGAATTTGGTTAGTATGGTACACCTTACTCCCTACAAAGTGTCCCGATTGTAGAAAGGAAATCATCTCTTGGTGACATAACAGTTCTAGGTAGATATATAGATTGGTACATATAGAGATATGGTATTGTGTGATGTAATGCCAATGGATGTGTGCCATATATTGCCAAGGAGACCTTGGTAGTTTTATAGGAAAGTTTTTCATGATGGTAGGAGGAACATATACAACTTAGAGAAGGATGGAAAGAAGCATACATTGCTACATTTGAACGATGGAGCGAACAAAGGAAACTTTGCATATTTTTTTTTGATGATTAGGGGAAATGAATTGCTATGAGAAGTCAAGAAGGATAAAGAAATGCACTTTGTTGTTGTGAGTAAACCCAAGGTAATTTTGACTTCCACTAATTTAGATAATTTTCCTATGGAAATTAAAAATATGCTAAATCATTATGTCGACATTATTGTTGATGAATTGCCAAGTGCATTGCCACCAATTAGAAGTATCAACCATCACATATATTTAATACCTGGTGCGAGTTTACCAAAGAAATTAGCATATAGGCTAACTCCTCAGGAAAATGGAGAGGTTGGGAAATAAGCGTGGGAGTTGTTGGATAAAGGACTAATAAAGGAGAGCCTAAGTCTATGTGTAGTACCAACAATGCTTAGCCCCAAGAACGATGTGAATGGTGCATGTGCATCGATTCTAGAGAAATAAATAAGATTACTATTAGGTATAGATTTCCCTTATCATGTATGGATGATTTGATGGATTGCTTGAGTGGGTCAAAGTACTTTTCTAAGATAGATTTGAAGAGTGGATACCATCAAATAAGGATTTGAGAGGGGGATGAATGAAACATTGCTTTCAAGACTAATAGTGGGTTGTATGAATGGTCAGTGATGCCTTTTGGAATCACTAATGCACCAAGTACATTTATGAGACTAATGAATAAGGTCTTAAAAGAATATGCTGGAAAATTCATGATAGTTTATCTTCATCATGTTCTAATTTTTAGTCAGAATAAAGAAGAGCATTTGGATCATCTTAAGTTGGTTTTAAAAAGTTTACAAAAAGAGAAGTTGTTGATAAACTTGAAGAAGTGTAGTTTTATGAAGAAATTTCTCATTTACTTAGGATTTGTAGTCTAAGAAGAAGTTTTGAAGATGGACCTAGAAAAGATACAAGAAATTTTGAATTGGCCAACTCCAAGAAGTGTATTTTAGGTAAGAAGTTTCAATGGTCTCACAAGTTTTTATAGAAAGTTTATAAGAAACTTTAGTCAGATCTATGCACCACAAGTTGAAATAATAAAGGAAAACAAACAACCATTTAGGTCGACAGAGGCAACATACTGGAACTTCAAACTGTTGAAAAATAAGATTACTGAAAAGCATGTTTTAGCCCTACCAAGCTTTGATAAAACTTTCCAAGTTGAGACTGATGCTAGTGGGGTAGCAATTGGAGTTGTACTAACCCACGAGCAGAGCCCTATAGCTTATTTCAATGAAAGTTGAATGAGGACAAGCGGAAGTACTCATCCTATGATAAAGAGTTCTATGTTTTTATTCAATCTTTAATGAAATGGAGGCATTACTTGTTGCCCAAAGAATTTATTTTGTATTCTGATAATCACACACTATAGTTCATAAATAATTAGCGAAAGTCGAGGCAAGAGCACGCTAAGTGGGTGGAGTACTTACATAGTTTCACTTTTGTAATTAAGCACACAAGTGGTAAGTCAAATAAAGTTGTTGATGCTTTGAGCCGGGTGAATTTGTTTATGCAAGAGCTAAAGATTCGTGTTCTAGGATTTGAAGAAATGATTAGCATATACAAGGAAGATAGAGATTTTAAAGAAATATATGCAACTCCTCAGAATCTTGTGATTGATAATAGAATCCAATGGTTAGACTACCTGATTCAAGGAGGTTTCTTGTTAAAAAAAAATAAATTGTGTATTCCTAAATGTTCCAGAGGGAAAATTTGATTAACGAAAAGCATAATGGAGGATTGTTTGGACACTTTGGGAAGGATAAGACATCCGCTCAAGTGAATGCTTTCTATTATTGGCCAAAAATGCAAACTAATGTCAAAACGTTTGTTGAGAAATGTAGGATTTTTCAACACGCGAAAGGAAGGACACAAAATACTCGTCCATATCAACCATTGTTAATACAAAATAGGCCTTGGGATGCGGTCACCATGGATTTTGTTTTGGGTTTGCCAAAGACTCAAAGTGGATATGACTCTATCTATGTTGTTATGGATATATTTTCAAAAATGGGTCATTTCATTACTTGTAACAAAACTAGTAATTCAACTCATATTGCTAATTTGATTTCCTCACAAATTGTAACCTTACACGGGCTTCTTGTAAGTATTGTTTCAGACAGAGATACTGAGTTCGCGGGACACTTTTGGAGGGTCCTATGGAATAATTTAGGTACAAAAATTGGTTTTAGTTTAGCATATCACCCTCAAATGGATGGGCAAACTGAAGTGGTGCATAGGAGCTTGGGAAACATATTAAGAAGCTTGGTTTACAAACATCCAAAACAGTGGGATTTAGGGCTTGCTTAAGCTGAATTTTCTTACAATGATACTTTTAACAAGAGTATAGGGATGTGCCCATTTCAAATTTTTTTTGGAATGCATCCTAGAGGAGTATATGACCTTAGAGATTTGGGAAAACAAGAGATAAGGAGTGTAAATGCTAAAAAATTTGTAGAACAAATGTAGAAATTGCAGGTGGATGTCAAACAAAGCTTACAAGAAAATAGGAGGAAGTATAAACAAACGGTTGATGTGAACAGGAGAGAAAAGGAATTCCAAGTGAGTGATTTAGTTATGGTTTACGCGAGGAAGAAAATATTTCCTATAAGGACTTATAATAAATTGAAAATGAAAAAGATAGCACCATGCAAAATTTTAAGGAAGTTTTTCTCAAAGGCTTATGAGATTGAATTGTCGGAAGGAATTGGAATATCTCCTATCTTTAATGTTGCAGATTTGTACTCATACAAGGAAACAGAGACATAATCACAAGATGAACCTATAGAAGAGGAAATTCAGACTCTAAATTGGGAGGAACATATGCGAAGTATAGCAAAGAGAGAAGTGGAAGCAGTCTCGGAGAAGTGAGTAACAAAGAAAACTAGAGGACAAACATATTGTCATTATCTATTCAAATGGAAGGGACATCCAATTGAAGATGCTAGTTGGACGACAACAGCAGAGTTAAAGAAGTATCAAGTGACTCCTGAAGACTTGACGGAAACTTATTTTCTTCCCTAGAGTCTGATGTAGGAGCATCAAATGAGATAAACTACTTTTGACCTGATGGGTCAAAATTATTTACTAAAGAGGGTTGGACCTCTTAAATGTTCTTATTTATTATTTGTTTGTAAAATTTATTGGAGTGCCCAGATTAGGGGTGAATTGGTAGAGTTTGTTAACTTAGGTGTGTGTTAGGCCTAATAAATAGGGATTAGGTTGTTTGAGAAATTCAAATTTAGAGAGGAGAACTAAAAAAAGAGAAAACTCATTTTTTTTGGAGAAAGTTGGATGTAGATCAAGTCACTAGGGGCTAGAACAATTTTTGTGATTGTGATTTTTCTTTTCATAATTGATTCAATGGAGTTTCATGGTGTATCTGATATCATCTTAGGTCAAGAAATTGTTTGTTTAAATTGGTGAAAAATCATTCTCTTGTAGTTTAATGGTGGAATCTTGTAGATTGATATCGAGTAAATTGTGTATCTTTGGGAATTTTGCATCGAAACAAGATTGATCTATAGATCTACTCAGTGCTATGAGTATTTTATCCTAATTGCATGTTTTCTCAATGATAGATCTAAAGGAATTTCAAATTTCTATGTTTCTTCTTGCTTGAAATCGCTCCTAGAAAACAAAATCCTCGGCGACATAAGGGTCGCACCGTGGGTTGCAAACACAAAGGTCACGCCAGGAGAAAAATGGTCACTAATCGAAAAAAAAGGTCACGCTATGGGTCACGTTTGGAGCAAACGAGTCGCGCCCAAGACAATAGCCTATAGAAGGGCCGCATTGGTTCATGATTGTTTTTTTTTAATGAACTTTTAGGAGCCCATTTCGAGCTTTGATTGCTAGGGCAAGTAGCCCCTTGTGTCTACCTTCTATTGAGTCATCAAACTTGACAAAATACCCAAGAAAAAGGCCTCCAGAAATTGAATTTGCCAACCTCACTCATAAGCACTCTCTCTAGTAAAAAAGTTTTTGTAGACATAAATATTGGCGGGTCTATCAAAAATACACCATGTATATGCATTTCTACACTTTAAAAGCCACTTTCACGTGAGGAAATAGTTTGGAGAGTCATTTTCCTAACTTATTTATGATTAAAATCCAAAAAAACATAAAAATAATTATTTATTTATTATTCTTTTGAAATAGTTATTAAATCATTATATAATAATTATTACTAAACCAATATATTAAATGATTTAAAAATAATTGAAAAAATCATAACTTATTTATTAATCTTTATTTATCCCTTATTTATTTCAAAATAAAATTATTAAACCATTATTTAGTAATTTGCCAATAGAGTCGATGGAAGTCCATGATTTTTTTTTATTTTTATTGACTGTTGGCGGAATATTGACTGTGATGAGGGGGAGTTCGAAAAGGCGTCGAGATGTGGAGATGTGGCGGTGGAGGTGGGCTTCTCTTGTGCCCAAAGTGGCGCGTAACAAAATGCATTACGTTTTGTTCCAACATCCTCTTTCACCTGTTAGATCATGGCGCTTAGGCTTCCAACCATTTATTGAGGGATACCTCAAATTATGGGGGAGCTGCAGAAGGAGCACACTACATAATCATTATAAAATCTCTTCCCTTTCCAACCTGCTAACAATTAGAACAAATACACAGGTAGAAACACCAGAAAACGTGAGACAAAGCTCACACAACTTAATTCGTCTATTTGCTCAATTACATCACACTTATATAGGAAACTCACTCACCTAAACTTCCTGAATATGTGCAACCAATTCCTAATTACATCCTCTCGTTCAACCACTCACAACTAATTCTATTTCTGCATTATTCTCACATCCTCCCTTAATGGAGAAATGGATTTTCTACAATACCTAACTGACTTCTAAAAACTTCAAATTTGATTTTACCAAGGGGCTTAGTAAATATATCAGCCACATTATTCTTGGTGTTACAAAATATCAATCCAATTTCATTTGACTCAATTTTCTCACGTACAAAGTGGTACTGTAACTCAAC